>JAJIZL010100440.1:0-17046 GCA_023969395.1 Amblyomma maculatum | reverse complement strand
TCTAGAATGGTCTGAAAATAATCTTTTAAACATAAACACTGAAAAAACCAAAGCTGTGCTGTTCAGGCCTCGAAACAAGTTGACAAATATGCCACCGCTCTGTTTAAAGATTGGTGCGTCATGCATCTAAACGGTCTCGGCGGTAAAAAGCTTGGGCGTTATTTTCAACGAGAATTCGAGTTGGAATGATCATGTTGATATGGTGGTGAACAAGCTGTAAAAAGTTGTCGGTATCTTGTGTCGATTGAAATATTTTATGCCAAAGCGTATTAAGGAAATATTGTATAATGCTTTGTTTTCTTCTGTTGTTAAGTACTGCTTTTTGGTGTGGGGTACCACGACGTTTACTAATATTAACCGCTTATACCTCCTTCAAAAGAAAGCCGTTCGAAATGTTATGAATGCTCCCCGACTTGGACACACTGAACCAATTTTCAATGAACTTCGAATTATCCGCTTGCCACAATTATACGAAACTTTACTCTTGCGGCGGTATGAAATCGGTTTTCACAATAACAACTGCCTGGTAATAAAGCTGTCAGGATCGCAACGCAATATACACTACACGAACGACACCCAAATGGCTTGTACCTAAGATCCGAACAAATCATGGTTACCAAATGCTGAGCTACACTCTCCCGCATGAATTAAATAAACAGTCTGAACGAATTTATAGATAATGAAAAATCGATTGTTTTATGTTTGTTCTTGTTTCTAAAAGTTATATTATGCTATGTACCACTGCAATGCCTCTGTAGGGTGCGTCGGCCTCGTCAAGCCTTTCTACTGGCTTTTTGCCGGCGCACCCAACATCCTCAAGATGTTAAATAAACATTATTCTTATTCTTATTCTTAATTGCAGCGTCAGTGTATATGTCTACTGTATTTAGCGGTCTTGCGAGGGCCGTTTTCTGTTCTAAAAGCTGCCTAGCCACTCCTTTCCGCCTGCTAATAGGTCGTTGTGGCTTTAGCGCGATTACCAGCCCCTCCCACAGGGGTGAAGTGTATGTCCCCAGGAGCCTCAAGCAGTGTTGATTCGGTTGTCCCATGCCATGATCTGCTGCCCTTGCGTCGTGTTTTCTAGTCGGGATCGCCTTCTTAGTTTTGCTTCTCTTATAATGTCTTGTATGTTGACTAGCTTAAGCAGCGCTTTATTCCTCGTGTGCTTAGGAAGCCCAGTAATGGTGCGAAGAGAGACCATGTGTAGCTTTCTGAAGTCTTTCAGGTGGTGATCAAAAAACTCATACAGAGGTACCCCGTTCAGAATCCTGCCGACAGCAACCGCTCTAGAAGTGGTTGGCGTGATGTTTACCGTACTTGCTTGAAATCCGGCGAATCATATGAAAACTCGGAGACCAGTTACGCTGCAATGTACGAATCCATTTACGAGGACTGTTGCAACTAGAAATCTTTGCCCCCAAGATTGTTGTCTACCCGTTGGTAGATATTATGTTTCGTCATCCAAGATGCAGTGTGATCTGCTTTTTGGTGTTTGTAGAATTCTTGCCATCTGTTCTTATGAGTTGTGTCTTTTCAGGTGACAGCCGTAGTCCCAATGCTTCTAAGCTGCGAGTAAGGCTGAAGGGTGCTTGCGGCTCGGTCTGCACGATCTGTTCATTTGGGTCATCCGCTCCTTCTGCCCATATGGTAACATCATCTGCGTAGATGGTGAAGCGGGACGAAGTGTCTCTCAAGAGGGCTTCTTCTACGCGGGTTATGGTCAGGTTAAACAGCGAAGGGCCGAGGATAGAGTCCTGTTGCATGCCCCTATCCAAGTAATAGGTTCTGGGGCTCCATCCCAAGGCTTTGCCATGAAGCCTAATAGGTCTGCTTTGAAGGACGCTGCATATCAAATCGTATGCTTTTTGTTTGGGATATCTCTCTGCTAATTCTTGTAGAATTACCTGTTGGTTTACGTTGTCGAATGCTTTGCGCCCATCAACCACGAGGATGTAATTTGATGTCTGTTTGTGAAACCGGCGGTTGATTACCCTTCGGAGCAGCCAAAGTCAATCATGCGTGACAATATTCGGACGGAATTTCGCCTGACCAGGATGTAACCCAGATTGTACGTATTCGATTTAATGCTGCATTTTTGCGGCTATTATTCGCTCAATTTGCATATGATTGACGTGAGAGCTATTGGCTGTAGGATCTCTGGTTTTGTGTGGTCCTTTTCCGATTTCGGTATGGGGTATATAAATGATAACTTGAGTGCATCTGGCACCACTCCGGATCCTCATGAATCGTTTATGATAGTTAAGAGCTGATCTCGGGCTTCGTCTCTAAGGTTTTTAAGCTTCTGCCATGTTACGCCGTCATGTCCTGGGCTGATTGTGGTTTGCCGTAGTCTAGTGCTGCCAATAGCTCGCTAAATGTAAATGATTTTTCATGTTACATCATTGTGTTGTCAATCGTGATTGCCGGCAATGGAGGCGTGGCTATCTCGAAAGCATGCGGGAAGAACGTGTGGGTCAGCTTTTCCTCGAGTGCAGCTGGGTTCTCGAGCAGGAACAGCTCTGCCAGCGGTGGTGCACTTTTCTTTTTCACCAGCAGACTATTCTTAGAATTCCCCACAGCTTTTTAAGGCCGGTTAACGGACGAGCATCGCACAAGTGCTGTGCACTGCATCTGTTTCGAGCTGTTGTTGGTATTCCTTGATGAGTCGATACTGGCGCTTAAAGGTCATAAGATCCCAGTGGCTCTTTCCTTTATATCTCTATTACTGCGTAAGGATATTGACTTTTCGCCACAAGTTGACGAGGTGCCTATCCATGTGTGCGGTAGTTTCGTCACATATTGTTGTGTCTCGGGACCATGGCCATGCTTCCGCAACCATGGCACCGAAATGCGCGAAGTCCATGAAGTTGACGCCAGTGGCTGTCCGAAACTTTTCCCACTCTATGACAGCCCTTTGCCTTTTTTCTCAAATCTTTTTTGGTTAAGAGGGATCAAAGTTGGTAAATGGTCGCTTCCCCATGTTGTCTGTACGACTTCCCATTGCCTGTGGCCAACGTCCGTTCGGGTGTTGTATATTGTTGTCGGGTGTGTAGTCATATGCGCGTTGGTGTGTCTGAGGTGTTGTATATGTATAGACCAAACATTTCTACGGTATTGTGCAGCATGCGTCCCCTGGTTCAGCTGTCGCGTAGCCCCCGTTCGGGTGCTTAGCACTCAAGTCTCCTCCTACCAGGATGGGGAGGCTTCCTGCCAGGGCCAGGACCTTGGCGAGCCAATCGTATGAGTGGGTATTATGACTGCCAGTAAGGAGCCTATATTACACGGAGACTGCCACCAAGGGCCACTGCCTAGGCGGACATAGTTTAATAGCAATTACTTCTCTAAACTCATTACTTAGGTCTGGAATTTGTAATTTAGTTGCTGTACATTCGTTTCTGACAAGGAGAGCAGCTTGACCCTATGCATGTTGGTTTCCTCTGCTGATAAAGTATGGTAGGCTGCTGAAATGTACAGTAACCCCGAATAGTGCCCGGCCCTCTTGTTTCTTGCAAGAGGATGACTGGAGGCTTCAATTTGTTTACTTGTTACCTTAGGGTAGGTCCAGTCTGAGTGAAGCTTCTGCAGTTTCGTTGTAGACGTATTGATCTCACTCTTATTGCGCTTCTGAGGGCTTAGGTCCTTTTGGGGATACTTTTGTGCAACTCTATAAAAAATGCTTCAATCTGAGTCTGTACCGCGTTTTTTATCCCTTGCAACTCGTTTCGAAGGCTCTTTTTTAGACCCTGTGTATCGTTGTGTCGCTCTTGCCTCATGATGCTCAGCAGTCGCGCATACGCCGAGTCTTGTGTGGTATTTTCCTTCGACACCTGACGAGTCTTTGGCGTTTGAGTCAGTGGCGTTTCGGTGTGTTGGGGCTTTATGGAGATTGCAGTTGTTTTACGACTGAACGACCGTCCGGGCGGGCTCTTCGAACGCACGCGGTGCATCCACCAAGTGGGCTTGACTGAAGCACACTGCCACTGCGTCTGAGATGCACGAGTGTCTTGTTCCGGAACTTTCTCCAGCATTCCTGTAAGTTGCTGATTTTCTTTTCCCAACTGTTCCAGTTGTTGTTGGTGGACAGGGGCCAGCGGAGGTTCTATCTACGAGTTCTTTCGCGCCTTGTCTGCCCATGTAACTTCTCCCTTAACTGCATTAGGGTTCTGCTTACTTTATTTAGCACTTTTAGTGCACGACTAGGACAAGCCTAATTGATCGAAATGTGGCCCGGCTTCTGGCAGGCGACGCAGAATATCTCTTGATCACGTTCTGTGTCCTTAGAGTGCAGCCGTCTGCAATCCTTACAAACCTCCTCTGCTGGAAAATACCTAGCATTATGTCCCAGTCAGTGACAGTTAAAGCAGGCAATAATTGTCGTTCTGTACTCATAGACCCTTGTTGTTTCGTAATAGAGAACGAGCCTTTTGTGTAGCTGCTTTGTATCAAATTTTAATAGCAGTATGTTTGTCTTTCCTAGGAGACGCGCGTCACGAATAGTTGCAGTTTCACATCTTAGGAGGTCCTTGATGTACTCAATGGTTTGACCAGGACGCACCTTGATAACGCCCCGACGTTTTTCCTCGCCCGGTGTTGGCGTTCGTCCAATCGTGATCTCGTACGTGCAGACGCGTCCGCTGACTTTCCCGGCCTGTCGCGTAAATGCGGTGAGACTATTTTCGTGTCCCTCATCTCTGACAGTGACCTTGACTCGATGCGCTACCACATCGTAGCAGAACGTATACCAAATCTGCCAATTCCCAACTTTTTGCAGTCATCGTCTCTGTAATGGCTTGTTTAGGTATATTATGCACAATAACTCTGTTGAGTGGCCGGATCGAGAGTGGAAAGAGAGGTCGGCTTACCCATTCAAATCGAAGCTGTTTGGGCTTCACTTTCCTTTGAGGTTTCCGTTTCTGGAATAAACTACAGTCCCCGTAGTCGCCGGCGTCCTCCCTTTCATCTTTGGTGTCCATTTGGTCGCTTGCGTTTTGCTCCTTCGTCTTAGTAAGTCCTACAGAAAGACCACTTTTAGCGCCCGCGTTCGGCAGCTGATGCGTTCAGTCCTCTTCATCACGCCTTGGGTGTCGGATGCCTTCTCTTGGAGGCTGCTTTCAGTTTTTTTGGTGCCTACACTTTTTGATGAACCCACAGCTGCCGCACTTGGGCCACTCGGGTGTGAGCGAACCGACGCCGGCTTCGGCATGGTGCGTCCTGACAGCGAATCTTTGACAGCAGCTGAGCTGCGTCTGGGTGTTGTTAGGGTTAGAAGTTGGTCGCAGGAAACGTTGTCACAGCCGGAAAAACAACGACTTCAGATGTACAAAATCACTCTGCACTCACCGTAGGTACTTACTGAGACATTGTCTTTTGTTTCGTATACAAAAAAAAAGCAATATTTCCACACAAAGTTCAAAAAGCATTGAAGAGCCGAGGTGCAGCACGGTCGCAGCTTTCGGCGACGAAAATTTAAATATGCAATACTATGTACTTCTGAATAGTATGTTCATTGATAAACATTTCGCAGGCAATTAGCCATTCGCCGGGAAATGTAAAATGACTGATGAATGCAAAAAAGTCCTGGTCCTGTGCATAAAAAATAAACACGTAAACACTTCATGAGCAGCAGCAGATGATTAACTAACCGTGTGAAAGATTCTGTGGGGCACATGGAAGATTAAATCGGCATCATTTTGTCCGGAACAGGGTATAGCCTGTAAGTATCCGCTCGGCTATTGATAAAACTTTGAATTTATTCGATGTAATACCACTGGTACATTGACAAGTTAATGGGTTCTACTAAAAAACTGTGCTATATGCGTCGTTGTCTACCTAGCTTCATTGTGCAAAAAGAATGCGTACACATCTTGTTGTAACAGTGAGCTTCACACAGCGTGGTATTGCGATAGGCTGAACTTGGTCACCCCATTCAAATAACCCTGCGAAGCGGAGCTCACTACAAAAACCGCGATGCTTCCTCGGTGTCAAAGCCAGGCTCTTCATCCGGTTTCAACAGTTCTGTGGCTGTCTCAAGGGACCTAGTTTGCCCAATGAGTTTTGGTTGAAAGGATAAACCATATTTCGAAGCCTCCGTCACTCGCCACAGTTAAGTTTGAGGAAAACAGACATGTTTTTCCAGCACTATTTTCACGAGTTCGCCTAGAATCGCCACCTATATGCTTCGCGAAGCACGCGCCCTTACTTTAGCAAAGTATCGGGGACGACTCATGCAGTGCGAGAACTTCTACGTTACGTTCAAAGTCACGCCTTCTTCTTCAAGTCTATTAACAATTCCAGAAGACCTACATCTTGTGGGTCCTGTCCGCCTGTTCTTCTAATGGCACTACGGCAAGGCTAAACTCATGTTTCGAATGTACCGGCACCTCCTCGTCGGATGACGTAGGCTTTATTGGTATGTTCCTCGTCTTAAAAATGGTGAATGCCCGCGAGAAACCCACGATTACCTGTAAGCTAACAAAGGCTTTAATGATGTCCCCTGCCACGAGTATGGCGTGTTTACTCCAATTGTCTCCCTATCGACGTGTCCACGTCCATCTACGAGCCGTTGTGGTCATTCGTCAGCGGCCGTCTGTATAAAACTATGACCAGCGGCTTACCGAGGTGAGGCCGCTAAGGCGTGAAATGTGGAGCACCCTCCATCACGCTTCATAACGAACGGCGCCTGTCAGACGAGGTCAAGTAATAATGAAAATGAACATGCTGGTAAGTGCTGCAAGTTGTTACCGAGACGTTTACCGTTACAATTAATTTACGCTGGAGCGAGCTATTATGTTACGACCAATGTCGTAGCGAAATAATTAAGCTCTGCTGCTGTGCCATCGCACGAATCGCTAGTCAGTGCACTCTGGCAATACAGGATGTTGCCTTCTTCGTCAACCAACTGACTGCTACCCTCCTGTCGGCTGGTTCGTTGAGCTGCACGGTGATATGCTAACCATCGCTATACGTGGGTGACGTTGGCGACATTCGTCAGTGTGGCCTAAATTTTTCGGCCCTTTGGTCAACTCGGGAGTGTTTTCTGGCTTCATCTCCGGGTCGCGGTACTATTCATGAAACCTGGGAAGCCCCAATCATCATCAAACACCACTGGAACGCCAGAGATAAAAGCACAGCGACCGTCGTCTGAACTTGATGGGCTCTGCGGCTGTGCCATCGCACGGATCGCTAACCAGCTAGTTCTTGCAATGGAGGTCAGTAGCTCTTACAACTTGTTTGTTAGGATAATCAGTAACTACTACTTGGTGCAGCTGCCGAGCCCACAGTTCTGTTGTTGTCTGGTTGCTGAATGTGCCAGTGTTATTCTAACGTTACTATCGTTGTTCCGTGACGTCGAGACAAATCCAGGACACGACATTCTCGCTGAGTTGCAAAAAACGTTTTCCTGGTCAGGCAGAAACACTATCGCATGTGAAATCTCTTAGAAAACATTTAGAAGTTACTCAAAATACCAATACAGAGCTGGCAAAACGACTAGCAGACCTGGAAACCCAGCACAAAAATCTTCTAACTCTGAAAACACATTGAAGCAATACAGACCACCACAATTCAAGCATCTCGCTAGTTTCAGGACTTCGAAGCCCGTATGAACCACTTCGGAACCGCGCACGATGCAACATTCATATATTATATGACTTCGCTGAGACTAACCCATCTGAAACTTATGCTGACTAAGAAAAGGCCGTTATTCGCGTCTTTTGTGACACCTTGCAGGTTGCGCTTGACCCTGCTCACATCGATAGCGCGCACCGTCTAGGCAAGTATACTAACGATCGACCCCCTCCTATAATTTTCAAGTTTTCATCCTTCAAATTAGGAAATCTATTCTCTCGACGGGCGCCGATTCAAGGACGCAGGCTACAGCGTTGCGAGGATTTTTCTCGCCGAATTAGAGACGTCCGCCAGCACCTGCTCGTATTTGCTACAAACAAATCTGGGAAGATTTTACATATGGGTACAGGGCGCTACAAATAATATGACATCTCGGTAACTGTGAAAGAAATCGCGTAGATAACTTGAAATCGGAAAATTTCCCTCAAGCCGCAGTGTTCTGCTAACCAATGAAATCTTTTCGTTTCTGTTGTCTATACTAATATACGAAGCTTCGTTCCTAAACCTGTTACCTTGGCAAGTCTTGTACAATAATTCTAAACTAATGTACTGATTTTCATTGAAACGTGGCTTACGGATAACGTAACTGGTACTGAAGTTTTGTCAGGCTTACCAAATTTTAATTTTTATCGCAATGACTGTACCGGCACGCGTGGCGAAGGCATCCTCATTGCGCTTGATCAACTATTATCATGCTCTCGCATTAACACTACGTAAAAACTAGAAATGCTGTGGCTGATCTGCCGCACCGTACCAAATAACTGTCTTGTTAGCCGCATGTTACAGGCTTCCACAAAGTAATTCATTATTTTCTCAGGAACTTATTCATTATTTTCTCAGGAACTTAACAACACATTAATCAGCCTTAGGTCCAAATACCCGAACGCTGAAATTCTTCTTTTCAGAGACTTCAATTACCCAGATATCTGCTGGGAAAACGAAATGTCTCTGAGGAGTGCCTCCGAATCTCGAGAATTTGGATGGCTGCTCATAATTTATCTTACTTCAGCTAGTGTCTGAGCTACAACTTGCGGCTCGCAGCGCTATTAACATCCTAGATCATATACTCACCGCTGATCCTGGTAGCTTATCGTCCATAACCAACATACGAGAAATTAGTGACCATAAAGTTATTCACAGGGTTCTTCAGTTTGTTCCTCAGATCGGCCAGACACACGACAAAGCTATCCTACTTTACGATAAAGGCAATTACGATGTCATTAACAACGAGTAGGAAAACTTCCTGCCTGAATTTGAGTCTCAAATTCATTGCCGTTTTGTGAATAATAACTGGCTGCTATCTACTAAAGAGATAACCGAGCTTGCTGACAAACATATCACTCAGGTAACCATCCGCGCCAATAAACAATAGCCGTAGTTCGTGAACACATTAAAAAGGCTAGAGCAGAGAAAAGCGTCTTTTTCGAAATGCAAAACTGCAGTCAAGCACACGGGCTTGGAATAAATATTATGCTGCCAAGGAAGCGTACTACAGCGCGATTCGGGGCGCACAAAAAATCATTTTTTAATCGTGACTTCCTTAACATCATCAACAGTAACGCAACAATATTCTGGCAGATATCACCCAGAGGACACTCATACCTTATTGGCGCAGCGGGTGAGAAGGTCAGTGGCAATGATTGAGCTGAATTGTGTAATGTCGCCTTCTACTCTGTATTCACAAATGAAACTGGCGCATCGCCTCCTGCACCTCAGACTACAGTACTTGCTCATTTACTCTACCTAACTTTCTTTTCTTGTGGTATTTTATCTGTAACAGAAAATATGAAGCTCTCATCATCATATAGAATAGACGAAATTAACTACAAACTGATAAAAAACACTACGCACATCTCTCTTGAATACTTTTTGTTATTGTTCACGCAGTCACTCGCTACAAAAAGCCTCGCGGATTGTTGCGATGTGGGGAAGGTGGCTCCAGCTTACAAATCAGGTGACAAGCAATCTCCCCTTAATTACCGTTCTATTTCTTTAACAAGCGTAGCATGTAAAATCATTGAGCATGTGATTGACTTCCATGTCATGAATGTTCTAGACGCTAACAAATTTTTTCATCTTACACAACATGGCTTCCGCAAGGACGTCTCTTGCGAAACCCAGCTCACACATTTCATTCAGGATCTGGATACTAACCTATATCGTAAAATTGAAACTGACGGTATTTTTTAGATTTTAGACTTTACCCCACGAACGATTACTACTAAACCTACAGCATTAAATTTGCACCCAAACGTTATTGCATGGATCAATTACTTTCTGACTAACCGCTCACAGTTTATTTTTGTTAGTAACCAAGTTTCTACCTCCCTTGCTGTAACCGCAAGCGTCCCGCTAGGTTCTGTCCTTGGTCCGCTGTGTTTCCTTATTTACCTTAACGACTTACCAATACATCTAACATGTAAGATTCGCATGTTTGCCGATGATTGCGTCATCTACCGCCTAGTGACTAACATATCGCTCCAACAAGCTTTCTAAAATGATCTTACCAACGTTCAGTACTGGTGCGACCAGTGGCTCATAAAATTAAACAAAAACAAATGCAAACAAGTCTCATTTCACCATCGCCAACACCCCCTCGTATTTAACTACACTATCATGACTTCCACTATTGAACACGTGCAATCTTATAAATACCTTGGCGTAACTTTGAGCAGTGGTCTTACCTGGCGCGGTCGCACCTCCGACGTGATATCTTCTGCTAACAAATCTCTCGGTTTCCTAAAAATTCATCTAAGGCATGCACCACAGCACGTAAAGTTACTCGCGTGTAAAACTGGCTTATCAGGCCTAGGGTAGAAAATGCATCTCCAATATGGCACCCGCATCAAACCTATCTAGCTAACGCACTTGAAGCTTTACAGAATCGTGCTGTAAGATTCATTCCCTCTGATTACTTGTTTAATACCAGCGTAACAGCATTAAACTTCAATGCGATCTTATGAGCCTTAGCGCTCGTCGTCGCATCGCTAACCTTTTCCTGTTCCATAAGCTATTTCGTAGTTCGCTCAATCATCACCTTTACATAACCCGCCATCACGCATATCCCATTGCACTGCGCATCCTTTTCATATTGCACGACCACTGTGTAAAACAGCCACATTTTCTGGCACATTCTTTTCACCACACAACCATCGATTATAACGATCTTCCCCACGTTATCGCTGTCATCACCTGCCCATCGGCATTTGCAACAGCTGCAATTTCACATATTTGAACATTATAAATCTCACTGATTGTTAACCCACCCCTTATGTAATACTCCGAAAGGGGTCTTTAAGGTAATAAAATGAAATGAAATGAAACTGTACAACTTTTAACCCAATAGACTGAGCCTCCAATTCTTACTTGTGGGGAACCTCCCTGCTATGATGGCAGTGGTTGCAATTGACTGCTTTGTCTGGGTTGAGTGAGGTTGTCCGTCCATGCCGCTTCATAACGAACGACGCCTGTCAGATGGACTCACACAACAGTGAAAATGTACAGCGATAACGAGAGAACATACATGGCTTGGGGTTCTTGGAAGCCAAGATGCTGTTATTAGAAAGCAAAATGTGCGTGACGATTCCGCCTATCCACGCCACTGCGAAAACAGACGCTGACAAGCCACAGATAGCCGCCGTGCGTGTTACCACTGCTGAAGTGACCGTTTCGGACTAATTTGCGGGGTTTCGCATCCGAAAGCGACTCAGGCTATAAAGAACGCCATTTTAGCGCTCCGGAAACTTCGACCACCTGAGATTCTTTAGTGTGGACTAATATCGAACAACATGCCGGAGCTTTTGTTTGCGCCTCCAGCGAAGAGCGGCGGCACTAGCAAAGATTCGACTCTGAATGCTTGGGTACAGCAGCAGAGCGCTTTCACAATACTGCTGCTGGGCTGTGATTAATTCTCGGAGGTGCTGCACTATATTCCTGAAGCAAATCAACGCACTAGTCGACCGCAAAACTATGGCAGAGAGGAAGGTGAATGATCTGCCCTCCATCGATGATAATTAGCTTATTCAATCTTTCTGTCACTGCTAGTTTCAAATTTCGCGAGTGAGATTCAGCAAACGCCTGCATGGGCGGCCGTCGTTACAGTGGCACCGTCTTTACGGTTCCAGGCAATATTCGCACGCTGGTGCGGCCATCATAAGGCAAATACGAAACACCCGACGTTATTTACTGTCGACATCAATCCTGGATTTTCGCCTCCTGTGTAGTAAAGACAACCCGAGTGTCTTCACATAATTTTGCCCAACGCTTTTCAAATCATCCAAAGTTGGGCATACTCCAGTCTTAAATATTGGCGTCACCTTTATAGGTGACGCCAATATTTCGGCACTCATTCCAGTTGTATGTAATACAACGAGAGGCTATTTAGAACAACGTAAAATTTTTTTTTACGGTAGAATAGTCCTACTATCTACCATTGCCTGCACTTCGACGTAGGGTTGTTGAAGAAAAAAGGCAGAACCATGCATTTCTGCATCGATGATCTAAAGTGAGCCCAAGAGAAGAAACGCGCTGTATTACAGCTTCCGTATATGACTGACGTACTAAACCGGTCCCGCAAATTCAAATGGCCCTTGTTTTTTGTTCTCGAGAATGGCTGCTATCCAATAGATGTGCACGAAAAGCATAGAGCGAAAGCAGCTCTCGCGAGCCTCGACGTTCTTACAAATTTAAAGCAGTGACGGACGACTAAACGCGGAGTACCGATACATCGACACATCCCCGCGCAATGGCTGTTGTGTCTCACAATTTTCTGAAATCATTGTATTGCAGAATGGTGCACACCTGGACAGTATTCAGGATGGCGGTGCAGACATTATTTCTGAAACAATGCAGTCCTGTTTACCCTTACCCACACCAGTCAGCGTTAGGCTAAGGCCTAGCGTCACCAGAAGAACGGGTTGACTGAGAACCTCAGCAGGATGCTCGGGCGTCAGCGATCGCTGACACTTTCGATGTATGTCGATGTTGTACATCGCACATTATGTGAACATCTATCGTATGCTGCTTTGGCCTCCATCACGGGTAGAAGAGGAGAAAATCCGACCTTCGGGATTCCAGCTAGTCCACGGCAGCACCATCACTATAAAGCAGAAAACGAAAAAAAGGGAAACGGAACAATGTGCCCGGAGATGATGCAAGAGTTCTGTAGAGTCAGGCATAGAAGTTTTGGAGAAATGCCACATGTCTTCCTGTATATACCGCCATCTAAAGACTTAAAACGAATGGCGGAAATCCTGTCTTGCACTTCCACCAGCTCCCCGAAGCGATAGTCATTGGTGCGAGATATTGCTGTAGGTATGTACAGCTAGAATCAAAATGAAAGGGAACGCGAGAGCGCGTGGCCTCCACTCTTTCAAATGCGCTGTCCCCGATAGGTGATAAGAATAAGTGGTAAAGATGCATCCAAAGTAAGCTTGGTCGACTGCTCTTCCACTGCATACCCTTCGTGCCACCCATTCTCGTCTTGCGTTGGTGACAGCGCTTTGCAAAGCGCGGAGACCATGCGCCCCGTGTTCCCTTTCATATTGATTCTAGCTATACGTTTACGCCATCTGATGATAGACTGCGTGGTGCTCGCTTTGACTGCTCTCTCGACTGCGTCCGATCGCAGCGTAGACAGCGCGCTCGTTGCGCAGATGTTTGTGTTTTCCTTGCGGATACGGCGTCACACATCCGGAAAAAGCATTGCAGCTTCTTCTGCGCGGGAACCCTAAATTGCGAGTGGCGGTTCCGCCGCCAGCGCACCTCGCAATGTTCGTCTGAGTTCTGTGGATCTAGTAAACTAAATATTCTGCGCCGTTTCGAGGGCTTCCAAGAAACTTCTACACGAAGGCGCACGAAGTTTGTCCTAATAAAGAAGGAAAAACAGGCTGCAAGGAGAAAGCGCGTTAGAGTACCCGGTGATGTTTAGTATTAACAAATACAACTGTCGCATGGCACGCAAGCTGCTGATGCTTAGCGAGCAATTTCGAATCTCCACAGTAAAAAAAAAAAAAAAAAACTACAACACGTTGGTTGTCGTGCGAGGCTTCACACTTGATCACATGCCTACATAATGAGCACGCTGTCTACGCGCCCATCAGACAGCCTAAAAAAGCAGTAAAAGCGAGCTGCACGCCAGCCGTCGTCGGCTGCCGTTAACTTATCGATAGCAATATCTAGTCGCTGATGACTATGGCGGTGCTGCTCTGGTGGTAGTCTCCGCCATGCCTTGCAAATTTCGTGTAAAGACTCTAGGCGGATATACATCGCATTGTCCGTGACCACATTACCTCCTCCTTTATACGGTTTCTTTTTGTTTATGTCTGTCCTCTTGTTAAAAAGGGCGAGCCCTTCCAGATGCCTTAGAAAGAGATCAGAACCACCAGCCTGCTTCGCATATAATACTCCTATATCTGTAGCTGTTGAATTTCAAGGACAACGCAAGCGATTCAGCGAACCAATCCATTAGCGAGCCTCGACTCTATGGCCAGTGTGTGCTGGGTGCAACCGTCTTTTGGCGGCAACGCGTTCGCGCATATTAAACATTTTGAAACAAATATGACCACCTTCTTCACATTTTCACCCGTGTAGCGGCGGACAAGGTCATAGGAGCTAACGCTACGGCTTCTCGTGTTCCTTCCTTGAATACTGAAGTCGTATTTAGCAGAATGGCCGCATTCGTTCCATACAATCTGGTTTGCGGAAACTATGAGTGTTGTCTGGTTGAAGACATTGTGACTCTGAAGAGTTCACATCGGACTTCAAAGGTTGGATCGTGGGTTCGTTACTGGTACCTTGTCTCTCAGCACTCCATGTTCATAGCTTCAATTCAGTTCGGTTGAGTCGTTCAGTCGTGTCCGACTATTCGTGACCCTATGGACTATATCACGCCATGCTTTCCGGTCTCTCACTATCTTCCTAGCATCACATAACTTCATCTGCAGCGCCTCGAGGATGCCATCTAACCATCGCGTTCGCTGCCTACCCCTTCTCCGGTGACCCTCAACCTTTCCCAACATCAAATCTTTCTCCAGCGACTCCTCTCTTCTCATCAGATGACCAAAGTAGCTGAGCTTTAACTTTAGAATTTGACCCTCCAATCAACAGGTAGGGTTTATGGTCGACAATATTGACTGATTTAATATTCTGGCCGTCCAAGGAACTCTCAAGAGTCTCCGCCAGCACCACAATTCAAACGCGCAATTTTTTGGCGGTCAGCTTTTTTCACAGTCCAACTCTCGCACCCTTACATCACAACTGGAAAGACCATAGCACGAGTTATACGGATCTTGGTTGGCAGTATAATGTCTCTGCTCTTTACTAGGCGGTCAAGGCTAGCCATGGCTCTCTTTACCACAAGCAGGCGTCTCCTAATTTCATGGCTGCAGTCTCCTTCCGGGGTAATCTTGGAGCCCAAGAAGAGAAAATCTGTCACAGCTTCCACTTCTTGTCACTTGATGCTCCAGAAATTGTATAGGGCAAGACGCCATGATCTTTGTCTTTTTAATGTTCAGTTTAAGCCCAAACTTCTCACTATCTTCTTGTATGCGCATCAGAAGTCTCTTGAGTTCCACTTTACTTTCTGCCATAAAAAGTGGTATCATCCGCATATCTAAGGTTGTTAATACGTTTCCCAGCAATCTTCACTCCAGCTGAAGACTCGTCCAGACTGGCCTTCCTGATGATGCACTCTGCATATAGGTTAAATAGGCAGGACGACAGTATGCAGCCTTGCCTCACTCCTTTCTCAATCGGAAACCAATCAGTAAGACTATGCCCAGTCCTGACTGTGGCCTCTTGCCCTTCATACAGCTTCCTGAGCAGACAGATGAGGTGAAATAGAACTCCCATCTCTTGGAGAGCTTGTCACAATCTGCTGTGATCTATGCAGTCAAACACCTTCGCATACTCAATAAAGCAGAAGTAGATTGGTTTCTGGAACCGTCTTGCTTTTTCCATGATCCAGCGAAGGTTGGCAATCTGGTCTCTAGTACTTCTGCCCTTGCGAAACCCAGCTTGCACGTCCGGAAACTCCCGATCCACATACTGCTGCAGCCTACTTTGGAGGATTTTCAACATCACCTTGCTAGCATGCGAAATGAGCGCGATCGTGCGGTAGTTGGAACAATCTTTGGCACTGCCTTTCTTTGGAATGGGGATGTAAACTGACCTCCTCCAATCCTGTGTCCACTGCAGGGTTGTTCACATTTGCTGACATAATGTATACAGAACGTTAACAGCGTCGTCATGGTTGAGATTTTGAAGCAACTCAGCTGGAATGCCATCAATTCCGCTAGCGATGTTCTTAGCAAGGCTGGCTAAGGCCCATTCAACTTCACTCTTCAGGGTGCCCGGCTCGAGATCAGTAATCACAATCGTCTTATGTTGGGTTTGCACATTCGGGTCCTTCTTGTACAGTTCTGTTTATTCCTGCCACATCTTCTTTATCTCTGAGGCTTCAGTGAGGTCCTTGCCTCGTTTGTCCTTTATCACGCCCAACTTAGTACAGAAGCTTCCTTTGATATCCTTGATTGTCTTATACAGAGCTCTTGTGTTCCTCAATTGGCTGTTGTCCTCAACTGCTTGGCACTGTATGTTCAGGAAGACATTATTATCTCTCCTTGCTATTTTCTGAAAATCCGCATTGAGAACCTTGTATCTTTCTCTTTCCCTCATGAATTTTGCCATCCTCCTTTCCTCAGCTATTTGCAAAGCCTGTTCTGATTTATTTTGCTTTGGAACTACCTTAGTAGCATGTTCTTGTATTATATCACGAACATCAGTCCACATCTCTTCGGGCTCTCTGTCTTCTAGATCTGATTCTTGAAATCGATTCCTCACTTCCACAGCATATTCTGATGGAATTTGATCCAGATCATATCTGAAAGGCCTTCTAGCTTCAATAAGCATGATGTATAATTTGCAGGCATGTGGCCTTCTATACACTTCCAAGCAGTTTCCTTCAGATAGATGTCGTAGGCAATCAGGTGGCGGATAGTCTGGTCCAGAAAGCTCTGTCAGGTAGTCCATCCAAAGCGCTTCGATATACCAAGATTTTCTTTGTAGAAACGGTGTTATATTATTTCAGAAACCTGCGGGGTTCACTCAGGAAGCCTTAGTGATCTACTGGAACTGTAAAGTTGAGAGCAGCACAACCGCGGCGCCCGAATGCTCCAGTCATGTGATTTCGTTTGTATTCGCCGGCATCCTGTGGAGACTGAAAAAAAGATAAACGTGAGGCTTTCTTTATTGCAAACAAATGGAATTGGGGATTCTGATAGTGCTTTCCAGCTTTGGAATACAAATTATTGTCTGACGTCAATATTTAGTAAATTAGAAAGATTATCCTAATTGCTAACGAAATATCTGCAAAACAAAAATTGCCTTTGGTGCGAAAGACGGCTGACATCTTTATGAAAC
>JAJIZL010100429.1:0-11076 GCA_023969395.1 Amblyomma maculatum | reverse complement strand
CACACACACACACACACACACACACACACACACACACACAAAGAAAGCTTCCGCACTTGCACACGGAAAAGAGCAATACACGATCAAGGAAGCATCCACACACCAGAAATACAAACATTACCGTCCGCTCCCATCGCGCCACGTGCCACGGAAAGTGCCTTCATGGGATGCGGAGGTATGAAAGTAGCTGTTTTCTGCTCTTTTTTTCCGGCTTTCCTTTCGCGGATGGTTCGTCAACTGAAATGAGAAGGCAGTGGTCGCAATAGAAACGTATTTTTGGCAAGTGTGGCTTTGTTTCCCTCGTTCAATACAAACTAACCAGAACGTCCTCAAGAAATCTTTTTTTGTTCGAAGCCGATCTTAAGAGGGAATGGAAAGCAAACGTTATCCGAAATGTTTCATCTGATGTGCATTCAGCAGAAAAATAAAAACTGCGGATTTTACCCCGGCAGGGATCCGAACCAGCGGTGTCGCAAAGCCACTTCTTTTCATGCTGTCTACGTCACCCTTAATTCGTTATTTCTAAGTCACCATTGTGCACTAAGGCATCTGAACTTTGGGCGAGTGTCATGAAGCGTGAAACCGCGAAAGCGTTACGCCGAGCGAGCTGCGTGCACACGCACGCACGCGCACAAATTAGAAGCTAAATTCAGTGGGGGCACGTACCACACCACAATTGCCGAGGGAACCTCAAGATGCTATCCAGATGGAAAATGCAGCCTATTGCGGGTGTTGCTGAAGCCTCAAAATCAACCAAAAACACTATGCGCGCTTTAGTTCTAGCTTGAACAACAGAAGCTAGTTAGAAAGGGACAAGGTCTCAGTGCCGAAAGTATCTGCACAGGACTGTTGAACGGAGATCAGCATTGCCGAGCACTCCTAGAATGATTACATTATTCTTACGATGCTCTCCACATTGACATCCATTATCGTCGACGAGATAGACTACAATTTGTGCGCGGGTGTGCATTATAGCAGGAAAAATGCCTGGGTTACATCAAACAAGAAAAATTCGATAATAAATCTATGATGAGAAAAAGTCGCATGAACGATAGGTAAATAAGGGCATATAAACCGTCCAGAAGTGTCACTTAATTCTTCGCTGGTCAGTCCCCGAGCTATTGAAGTTGCAACGCATTTATTCACACTCTTTCCTTTTCTGTCCTACACTCACCTGTCCTGCGCTCGAGACGAGTAGTTAAGATTACCAAAGGAATCCTATGGTCTGCGGTTGTGACAATGAACAGTAGAAAATTGAAAGCGTCCAAAGAATGGATCTGCAGATCGAGGTTGTAAGGTGGAGTGTTAGGATACGCAATACTGTAGTACGCTTATGAACGACTTGCCATTGAAAAATGCCCATCTCCGAAATTCAGGGTATGAGATTTCTTATGCTGATTAAAATGGTAAATCTATGAAGAATGCAGACTCCTCCTCAAGTGTAACATGCAGTGTGACTCACGGCCGCCGACACCTGGGTCGTGCTACGGTATGGTAGCTCAGTTGTTAATCCATTCGTAACTACTTACACTATGTAAGAAAAAAAAAATACTTCCAAACTGCAAAGACTGGAACTGGTTGTCATGTCGCCTATCAAATAGCAACGACTCGATTGACCTAATTGAATCTCGGCTACCTCGGACTCAGAATCTGCTCGGGCGTTGGTACTTTAAATTATATTTCTCTGTTTGAAAAAAGCACACACAAAAGTAAACACGAATATTTTCCCCTTCCACTGCTGTATTCATCGACGTGTTCACTGTAATTTTTTTTTTTCACATTGTTATGTTATTTTATCCCTGGATGTCGTGATTATTGTGATCTCTGTACAATAGGTTTTTCTTTTCGTTTCTCATTTTGTGATATTTATATTGTTGCTTCTTCTTTCAGGGCCCCCCAAAGAGCCTGTATTATATTGTGAATAAGAAAAAATAATCAAAAGTCATACCTAAGTCAAGTCTGGCGCAATTGTCACAGACATACGAACTAGTCTTGAGCCAGATGAAAGAAGTTCAAAACTCGAGCCCTATACTCAAAGTGGGCTTAAACTGTTCAAGAACCACTGCTTCAAAGCCTTAATGCTATTATTTGATAACTCCGCTTGCGACACTGATTAACAATCAAGTAGGGCGCTGACTTTAAGTATTCCTTTTATGGATCTCAAGAGTAGGATAAGCCGTAAGGTTAATTTCTCGTTTGTGAACGTATTGATTTATGAGTCAATTTTTAAGTCTCGAACGTACAGCGTGTGCTCTACGGCACACCGCGGTGACGAAATAGGGGATAACTTTGGAGAATGGCGCATCAGGATTAATGCAGCTGCCGTGGCCAGGTTCAAACTCATTGCCTTTACATACAGCATTCACTGAAAGTGATTCAAATGGCTACTAGTCTGTCATTGCGCATGTGCATTCTTGCCCAAGCTTCTTTCCGCCATTTCCGACCTTTTTTTTTAACCATATCGTGGTGAAATAGCTACACTAAAAAAACTACGATCTGTAATAATGCTCAGGATGAGATATACTTCTTTCACTGTACTCAGGTATAGAGCGTCACAGATTGCATAAGTACTCCCTTGCATGGTTCGTCAGCAAAACCTCTTGTCTGCAGAAATGCGGCCGAGTTTGTGCGTCTGCATACATACATCTCGGCCAAACTGTCACAGGTTCTTGCTAGAACCGCGTGGTTTCGAAAAAAGCTGGAGGTTGCGCTATGCTAGCAAGGCTAACAACAGCTTTATTTCAACATCATAGTATTGAAACCAAAAGGTGGATCGATGTCCGTGATTGCGCCCCTGACTCCTGTAAACCGCACAGTGCAAAAGAACATGTCCTGTGTCTCTAGTGTAAATATCTCCCATTCGTAGTCAGTGGCTGCAGTCAGTGCCGGTGAAGGGCTTGGCGACCGAAAGCAGAAGACGAAATAATCATCGCTGATTACTCATGTTTACTTTTTGGTGTTCATTTGGGAATTATAAAAAAATCAATACCTTGGACGTGCGTAGAATGTTCGAAGTATATTGCACGTCAACTTCCCATATGCGAAAAGTAGCACCAGGCGCTGTTTTAGGATCCAGCCCCTTCTTTGATGGCCATGTAACTGAACAAAAAAAGTGAAACGTGCTTTCTAAATAGGGTTGCAGGTGATTCATTTATTGGAGCATTGCATCGATAAGCGCACTGAAATGAGTGTTCCTTCATCCTACACTTTTTACCAGGACTGTCTTGTTGCGTCATGGCCGGGCCGACCACAAAGCCTCCTCCTGGTTGCACTACCGAGAGCTTTGAGAAGTGTGGAACCGACCTCATCATCTTCGCCGGTGGGCCGGTCATACCCACCAACAAGGAGCAGCTGCTCACCTCCTGCCCGTGAGTGTCCCATGCCGTCCACGACGTGCGTCATATTGTTGGGGCGGAGGATCCCAATCTTTTCACAGGCGACCCCGAATTCTTGGAATTGATCTCCGAAAGGAATACGGGTTTACGAGTGAGACAAATCAGCTTGAAAAATCGAAGCGATGGTGAAGATAAGGGAAGGCTGGTGGACCCTTAGTATCCCCGATTGACCGCTTCCGCTCCCTGTCTATCTCGCATGACTGAACCTGCTTGCCCACTCTTGGTGCAATACAAGGAGGATGGTAGGCAACTGTTGGTTGTTGTTTTCTGTAATCTGATTTGTGCGTGCGTTTTGTGAAGGATGAACCAGTGACTCCATATGA
This sequence comes from Amblyomma maculatum, assembly GCA_023969395.1. NCBI lineage: Eukaryota > Metazoa > Arthropoda > Arachnida > Ixodida > Ixodidae > Amblyomma > Amblyomma maculatum. The sequence goes on along the minus strand of JAJIZL010100429.1, from coordinate 7,358 downwards.
TTAGCTACTGCCGTCTTTATGTCTGAAGGGAGGAGAGATCATGAGTCTAATGACCGTACGGCGGCTTCTGCAGACAACAATATCTCTTAGGGCTCTGTGTCATACCTCAACTGACCGAAAGTATGTATTATGGGAAGAAAATAATTGGAACACGGCTCTTGTGGTAATGTGGCCTCGAGTGGCTCGAGTACAGTGGGAATTGGGAAAAAAAGAAAAAAAGGATACAGAATCGTGATGGAAATGCAAAAAGCAAATATGTTCAGGAAAGGCTTGCCACGGAAGTTGTCATTCGCTACAGGTTCCATACGTTGAGCCTAACACCCGTCTGCTGCATTTCTTTTTCAGCGCAATTCTTTTCTTGCGATGAAATAAGCTACGTCGATTATGAAATTCGCTGCCTTTATTAAAATTAAAGGTGAACAACCGGTCAAAAAAAAAAATCGAAGTGGCCCGTAGACGGACGAAGCGCTCTCAATGGGTTCCACTTTGCTCGGTTTTACGCTCAACGACAAGTAGGGCACTTCCTTGAGTACGTGAAGGCATCCTGCACACGCACTCACCTTCGTTCAACAAGAAGAGGACAGAGTCGGTCTGGTTGGTTCACGTTAGAAGGGAACAACGAAAACAGCGCTTACAGACGAGACAGTAGGAAAGTACCAAACACACGTGCTTACTTTCATCTTTTCGCCGTAAACCATTTAGTTGTTAGTCAGTGCATGTGTTTGGTTCCTCTCTGATTTCTCGTTTGTAAGCGCTGTTTTCGTCGTTTGCTTCGTACAAGTTTGGCTTAGGCTCTTAATCTTCTTCTCGTTGTGAAGTGGCTTACTTTATATCATATGTTCTTAACTTTTAGTGTGCGATCAGCAATGAATACAAGGCGAACTCCAGGATTGAATGACGAACAGCATAACCAGAAGATTATAGCCGGGGCAGGCGAAATGCTTGTCAAAGTTCATTTTATTTAGAAGTTATTTTATTTAAACTATGCTTTTTGAGGAGTTAATTAGCCGCGTTTAGATTCCCCCTGCAGGAGGTAATATAGTCGTGCTTCTGCTATGCCGTTTCAGGTCTTTTAATTCCCACTTCTTATTTTTTATCAGTACGTCCAGCAGGCTACACACGCGTCGGGAGCAGTCCTTTCGCTTTTCTTTAATAACTTCACCCTCTCTCTGTGTCTCCTTTACATTTAATCAAGGTGAGAAGCATAGCAACTTGTTGCGGCTACTTTATGTTCAAGCAATTGCAGATTACAAGATCTTGAATGAATGAACACGCGCTCAACCGACTTTAACTCGGACTGCTCTTTACTGAAGTGACCGCAGTATACGCTGCATTTTTGAAGAAAGCCGAGTCTGCTATGTGAATTGAACACGATCGCTGCGGTGAGGAACGATATGCTTTCAAGGGAGCTCTGCAACATCTCAGTGCGATCTGAATTGACAAGTTTGACTTGCAGCAGAGGTGTTCAAGCTGCTTCAAATTGGCGAGGGGCGTTGCAAGTAGGTAGGGGGCAGACAAAAAAAGAGACAGCATATAAAATACGCATTCACTCTAAAGTTAGCTTTGCATTCGCGTCTAAGGCCACCTTCATGTACCAATCGCGGTCGTAAAAGCTATGTGCAGGCTTGAAGTTTCAGAGCATTCGTACGCGCTGGATACCGCGCAGCTTATACCAAAGACATTTGCGTAGCCTGTCGCTCGTGAACCCAAAGTGCTTCTTGCTTTTGTGTCACAGTGGTATGCAATGGCGCGACAGGTGGACGAGTGTAAGCAAAAGTAGGCGCACTACCCCAAACATCATTATATGTGAATGAGTGACCGCAGGCCGGGTGATACCGACTGAGTGAGATATGAGTTCAGGGGAAGCTTAAGAAGAGCGCTTGGAAGACGAGGAAGAGAATGGTGAAGCGTGTTTCGGAGAAAGGATAAGAAATTGAGGCTTTAATATTCAGAGCATTGGGTGTTCGCATTTTTCAGGCCATTGCGTGCCTACTGCAATAGGTTCATAACTTCCCGAGGAGACTTAAAACAGCTTCCACTGATATTCACTCATAGCAACTCGACGTTCTGGTCATCGTGCTGCATGCTCAATGTGGGCTGAACCAGAACTACCTTGCTTCTTGCTTTTTGCTATTGCAGGAAGGAGAAGGCGTCGGAGAAGTGTGCTCGCGCTTACTCTACCAAATGCCTGGCTCGTTTCCCGCGAGGGATGGTTATGCTCCTGCTCGACGGCATCCGCAACGAGGTCAACGCCAAGTGCAACACAAGCAGTCCGAGCGGACAGGGTATGTACCACGCTTCGCACTTTTTTGCCTAAAAATGGAACATAGGTTAAATTTGTCAGCGGACGATGTTCCGCGAACATTCGCTCCAACAGACGCAGACGACATGACAACAGGGTAAAGAGAGAATTACAAAAATCAAGAGGCTTTTTGTTTTTTCTATTCTGTGTCAAAGTGAAAATTTCTGTGAGCTTTTTCGCTAGTAACTGTAGCAATTCCAACGCGAAGCTTCTGCTAAATTTCAAGAGTTCCGTCATTTCAAATCGAAATTCCGAAGTTGCGAAGCAAATTCAGTGTTAGTGAAAGCAGCAGAGTCTAATATGTTCTGTGCGTTATTTTCTGCGCTGACTGCTTTTCTTGTCCACCATTCACTTGGCTAGTTCTGGCAGCGGGCAAACGAGGGCTAACTGTAATGTAGACGCTACAGAGAGGAATTACCTAGCGTTTTAAATATTGTCGTCAGGGAAAAGAAGTGTCAGTTGGAAAGTTGTAAGCCGCCTTGAAAAACAGCAGGCTAAAGTGTTTGTTGTAATGTGCCTTTGCATAGATTTGTTTAGGAGTCTCAAAAAGGCAGCGCGCCGAATTCGAACTCCGCTAGGTCAGAGTGGTGCAACCGTCGGTCCCCTGTACGCTGCCAGAACCAGTTAAACTAGAATATGAAGTAGCCGAACAAAAGGCCAATAAGGGACAATTCCCTTGCCGTCCCACGCGACCTCAATGTACCTGCCAAGTGTTAGCAGTTGTTTGCCGATGTGCTAAATTACATACCGAAAGCGATTTCACCAGGCAAACTTGCCCGTCACGAATGATGCATCAATGTACTGTAGTTAGTCATAGAACATGTGGCAATTTCAGTGTAAAGGCAGCAGCCAGTGGCTATCTTCTCATGACCATGTAGTCTCCAGGCTGCAGAAAGAGAAAAGAACGGCGCCTGTCGGCAAATATAGGAAAAAAGAAGGTGTTTGACGCCAAAGCTTCTAGTGTTCTGACTTCACATTACTTCTAGTCTTAACGCATCACTTTAAATGTAAGTACCTACAGCGCTGATTACGTGTTGTGCTTAGAAACGTCCCATTTGCCATCTTCATCCTTTGCGATGGCGACTAGCGGGAACAGTGAGACGCTGGGCTTGAGGGACTCGCTTTAGGAACTTTGGTGCCACTAACAACAGATGCTGCTTGTTTACTGTTGTCTATTATAAGCGCCTATGTGATGTATGATTACTTTCATTCACAGAGTACCTCAAACATGCACCATGTCTGAACAACGATGGCGCCCGCCTCCACCAATGCATGCGAAACTTGACCCTGGTGCTGGACCAGAGCGTCGATGCACCCCAAAAGAGCCGCCTGGCACTGTCTTGCTGGTAACGTCACATTGAATGCATCAGAATCATGCAGGAAAACCATAGTTATCAACGACGTGTAGGCAGAAAGTCTATTCAAACCCCTTGTGTTGCAGTCTTGGACATCTAAGATGGGCAAATTGCACATTACTCCTTCTTTTAGACATTATGGGTTTCTGTTAGTGCAATCAGCACGAACTGTGTCGGAAAAAAGTTTTTGGTCACCAGTTGATAAGGATTATGGGTTTCTGCTAGCGCAAACAGCAAGAAAGTCTTTGGCCACCAGCTGATAAGGATCATGGGTTTCTGCTAGCGCAAACAGCATAAACTATGTTGGAAAAGAAGCCTTTGGTCACCAGTTGATAATGATTATGGGTTTTGGCTAGCGGAAACAGCACGAACTGTGTTGGAAAAGAAGTCTTTGGTCACCAGTTGATAAGGATAATGGGTTTCTGCTTGCGGAAACAGCACGAACTGTGTTGGAAAAGAAGTCTTTGACCACCAGTTGATAAGGATAATGGGTTTCTGCTAGCGGAAACAGCACGAACTGTGTTGGAAAAAAGGTCTTTCCATACCAGTTGATAACGAGATAAAAGAGGTTAGATTGCATGTTTTTACCCCTTAAAATGAAGGGCTCATCTAAGGAAACTTGCCGTGAAAGGATATTAACACGATAGCCTTAAAGCCCCGTTCACTGATAATCCAGTGTCGGCGGCCGTCCGCCGGCGTTGGCGTTGGGAGGAAGCCCTCACGGGCATTGCGCTGGCAGGCGGTAGCTGGCAGCTGAGATCGCCGAGCACTAACTGGAGGTTGCCCGACATTACGTTTGGCAGAAGCTGCCAACTCGGGTCTCTATTTTCGTAGAGAGGGTGATATAGCGAGCCTGCCAAAACCCTTGCATCCATGTCGAGGCCATGCAGGCAGATTCATACGGCTTGGTTGAAGCGGGGCTTTATATGTGGGCTGCTAGACTACGCTATGGCGTCATACCCTAGTAGGCCGAGCTTAAGGGCACCTCCTGATTTTTATTCTCTCTGAATAATTCGCTCATATACGCGGTTATTTGCGTGCTGGGAGAAGTAAGTGACTGAAAAGTCACCAGCATAAGGTGCAAATGTTGTAGATGTGAGTTATGCTGAGGAAATCGCGAAAATAAAATTCTGATCACAGCTCAATATAATAGGATGATTTGCATTCTGTTGCTAGGACATATTCTGGTGCATAGTTACGTCACTTGTATTGACAATTCGCTTCGGTTATGTGAAGAACATGGCAAGGATTTGTGTTTTGTTAAGTTTTCTTTCAAGCTTTTTAAAAGGCGCCAATGGTTCCCGTGGGCCTATGTGTCCAACTCATATGTCATATAAAGCGCTACACTGAATCCAATGTGACCCCAACTTAAGCAAGCAGTTACCAAACCATTCTCATATTTATTTTAATGGGTCATAACGATAAACCCCAAAACTTTGAAATACGTATGAGAGTCCAGCCACAACACAACTGTTTGGTTTTCCAAAGATATTAAGGAGAACTTGAGTATAGTCTGGATGAGTGTGTTCAGATCCTAAGGGTATACTGTGTATATTGTGTTGGAAGCCAGGCAAATACAATAGTGTCTGGCGGCCAGTCAAATATAATGGAATTTTCACTTTGTTTCGAACGCGCTTTTCTTGTGTACAACAGAGCGATCATGTTGCTACTGCTCACTTAACATGCATTCTTTGGTGTAGGAAATAGCTGTTATGGGAGAGAAAGCTTCATTGATGCGTTAGTTTCTTTTTTTTTTTCACAACAAAACGTCACAGTATACATGTCGCCTATCACATTTGTCTTATATTCATTTCTGATTTCTTGCTTTCTAGCTCGTTCAACACCTATAGGACATGCATGATTGAATCTGTCAAAAAATCGTGTGAAAGTTCGACAACGGGCTATGTGGACAAACTAATAACCGGATACGCAGGTGAGCCCAGTTTGACGGCTCTTGCTTTTTGCATTTGTTTGTTACTATATAGCCATGAATTTGCTATACGCTTGCCTCGCCGGGGTGGCGCAGTGCTAAGACGCCCCACTACTGTGCCGGAGTACCCGGGTTCAAACCCGACCTGCCCCGCCGGGGTGGCGCAGTGGTAAGACGCCCGACTACTGTGCCGGAGTTCCCGGGTTCGAACCCGACCTCGGAGGCTGCGTTTCGATGGAGGCGAAACGAAGTGGCGTCCGTGTGCTGTGCGATGTCAGCGCACGTTAAAGATCCCAAGGTGGTCGAAATTACTCCGAAGCCCTCCACTACGGCTCCCCTTTCTCTCTTTCCACTTTCACTCCCACCTTCCTCCCTTCCCTTACGGCGCGGTTCAGGTGTCCACAGAGCAAGTGTGACAGATACTGCGCCTTTCCCTTCCTGTGAACCAACCAACCAAACCCGACCTAGGCGGCTGCGTTTCGATGGAGGCGAAACGAAGAGGCATCCGTCTGCTGTGTGATGTCAGCGCACGTTAAAGACAGCCCTCCACTACGGCTCCGCTTTCCACTTTTACTCCCACCTTCCTCCTTTCCCTTACGGCGCGGTTGAGGTGTCCACAGAAAACAAGCGAGACAGTTACCGCGCCTTTCCCTTCCTATAAATCATTCAGTTTAAGTCAATCAATCAGTTTTGCCATACGCTTAAAGCACCGATGTCCTAGTGAATTAGTCATATCTACGTTCACCGATGTGGTGATGCGATCTCAGTGCTTTTACAGAAGGAAACAAAAACATTGGACACTAGTGCGAAAGCCCATTCGCCTTCTTTTGTGTGCGTGTGGGTTACGAATCCATCTCGAGTATAGTCTTGCTTCTAATTTTTTTCTACTCATGGCCAATGGCCAGACCTTTACACCTCAACGCTCGAGGTGTCTGCGCGTTTGATTTCACACAGTATAGCTTGCCTCAGTCCCAGCGGTGCATATGTAATGTACCTCTAGCACGGCTTTCAGGGCGAAACGGAGCTTCGGGCTGACGGATCACATCGCCCAAGGAAGCACGTGCTTTCGACTTACGTGCGTTCAGGCGCGTGAGCACCCTAGCGAGGACCAGCCTGGGCGTATCCATGTTGATTTTGAAGGACGGGGTCGAAGGCTGCCGCCAAGCGGAAGCAATTGCATGCCGGACAAAAGGTCGCTGCAAAGCGAAGCGCCTGTAATCATGGGGAGATCTCACTGTGTATTAACCGTTCAGTGCTGAAGACTACCGGATGCCAGGGCAGCGCCCAGTTAGAAGCCGTCCACACAGCTAGCCAGCCAGTCTCGCTCAGTTTGGCACTGCACTCTTGCGTTGGGCGCTATTTGGGCGCTATTCACACAAACTGCATGGTTGTCCTGCTACGGGTTCTCTTAGCCGCGTTGGACAGCCGGTGTACAAGCGCAATCGCCTCTGTCGATCCACTTTCACCTTGAAAACGAGACCCAGCCTGCACGTGGCCGCCTCCCTCCTCTGCATGTGACCCACATTAATAGCACCGATCTCTCAGGGCTCGGTCACCAAGCCGTTGCGCCGTCTGGTTTTCACTGCCATGCCCGAGACATCCAGGAAGTGTCTCGGGAGGGACTCCTGCCAATGCCATGGACGGTATCATTCTTAAAGCACGTGCGGCAGTCCTGGCGCCTGACAAAGTTGAAGAAGGGGGGGGGGGGGATGCTGAGGCCGGCTATTCACCGACCTATATACGTGCAATTGGACTTTTCTTAGTTTATTGC
>JAJIZL010100419.1:0-11964 GCA_023969395.1 Amblyomma maculatum | reverse complement strand
AAGATGACTGGAGCCCAGCTCGAAACCGGCATATCTGTGGTAAGACTAGGGCCGCCATAACACGAGGAAAATGAATACCTTTTGCATATATGCGATGCTTGAAGAACAGTGATTTGATTTGTCGAATCTTAGTGCGAAGGATGAGATTCCTTTAGTAGAGTGCAATAAAACACTTTACTTAGTGCTCATTATTTTCAGTTTTACATGTTAACCCATATAAGTGAGAACGTTACTACACTGATTAATTCTTGTGTCACTTCTCGTGCAGTCACCGAATTCAACATATAGTAAGCAAGCAGATTTATTAGGTGGTCGTTGAAGTGGTCATGTTTTAATATGCATGCAAGAATGAAAATTCTGGATGTGCGTTTGAACAGGACAATCGGCTGAAGAATTCTTCTATCGTTGTGGCAATTTGATAGATTTTCATAACGGGCCTTATGAAGTGGCCAAGGCGGTCTGCTGAGCTTTACAGACTGAGAAAAAGCCTCCAGTGCAGAGATAAAATCTATGAAGCCAATTTAAGAGTTCGGAATATGGCATAGAGGTTCACTCACACCTTCCGGGACTACATGAGTGTGAAAGAATGACGGGGCTAGGTAACTGTAAGAGCAAAGAGCTTTTGTTTTAATTGAGACCAATGTAATAGTAAAAAGTCATATTTCTGAGGAACCTATGTCAAAAACAAGTAATAGCCATTCGCAGGGCCTATACTAAAATATAAAATAAGCATTGACCGTGAAGTGTAATTCAGAGGATTTCAAGAGAAGAAAAGTGCTGCAAAGCACTCTTGAGAGTCATGGGTAGATGTTTCAGTGAATAGGGTGACGCAGCGTGTACAGGACATACATTCGAAACACGAAATACTCGGAAATCGACCAAAAATGGTGTAAGAGGTCCTCTAGTGCAGTTCCTACGGAGGTATAGTGTGTGAATCAAGGCGAATTATAAGTGTTCATCTATTGACACCGGAATAAAACGAAAGTCAATATTTGTTTGAAACATTGCGAAGTTCTTGCAGTTACAAAATTTAAATATTATTCTCGAATTTATAAGCTCGAAACCTCGGCTGCAGGTTTTAAAAGATGTATATCGCAAAATCATTAAGTTGATTTTGTTGCCACCACCTACTTATCATCCACATGATTCCTTTGCCAATAGTAAGGCATTTCGCGTATTTCGTGACAGAAATCTGATCTGGTATAGCATCATTTAGCTACGCTGTTAGGCAGAGTGCCAGGCGACCTTTTAATTTTTTCTTCGTTTTAAATCTGCCCTCGGACATCAGAACAAAATCGCAGCTTTTCTGTAAGTCGACAGTGTTCAGCAGTGAATTTATGGCCTCATGTGCATTTTTTTTTGTTCCTGTATCAAATAAAATTGATTTTATTTCCATATATTGTGTGAAATCAATAGTATTTTGCCAACCAATAAGCAGCATAGCCTATCATCTGCTATTTTCGGGCAGATATTTTTCGACAAAAGTAGAGCCCGACTTCCGCTTTCAAAATAAAAAGGTTTTTCTGCGATCTTTAAGGTGTCTACATTGTTAGTTGGGGCATGTCAATTTAGTTGTTCCGGGAAATTGTGACGTTTCTAGGAAATCAGTCGTATTCAGCAAAAAATATGCACGTGAATATTGTTATCGGGAAACGCAGACGACGACGACGACCGAGGAACGCGTGGACAACGAAGCGTTCTCAAAGACGACGATGCTGTGAGAGTGGATGCTGCGCGGCTACTGAAGTCTTTGCGCCTAGTTCCGCCCATTGCAGCGCCAGTTACATTAAATACATCACTGTAACAATATTCTCCGCCTAGAAACAAATATATTCGATTTCTAAGCCATAAATTTAAAATGTTTGCCAAAGAATATTTGTGCTAAAGCACTCACACGGAGCAGATAGCAAAAATCTTGTCAAGAGTCATTGCGTCCGACTGCCAATTGGAACGCCAGTCAGCATGTCCTGGCGCGGGTGATTGGAAGGTTATTATCTCCTGAAACATTTATTTGAGAACAAAAAGTACTCCACAATACTGAAAGGAACATAAATCCGGCCATGTGCATATGTTGAATGCTTACTGGCGATATAGAATACTTTAGAGGAAGAGCTGAGAATGGACTTTTAATATTTACATAAATCTAGTGATAAGTGGAATATCGTCACTTTCGCAGGGTATCATCGGTAGTAGGGTATCATCGGTTTAACTAGGGCAGACTCCGCATAATTTTCAGTTCGATGGAAACAAAAGCCTAGGTGTCAGAAGTTAAAACATGTTGATCTTAAGTTGTTCGTTAAGTATGCGTCCAGCTGGATTGGAAGTTTGACGTTTGGCGTTGGGAAGCTAGAGGATGAGAGAGAGAGAGAAAACTTTATTGTCAGGAGAAGTGTTACTGGGCCTTAGTGGAAGAGCCAAGTGGCCGTTAGCTGGTGGCTTGCGGCGACTTCTTCAGCGCGGTTGAGGGCGCCCAATTGTATATCGGGGCTCGCGTTACGCAGCACTTCCTCCCAGGATTCAAGTGAGGAAGCTTCTATGAGAGCCTTGGGAGGCGAGTCCTCTGATAAATCCCACAGGATATGATTAAGGTCGACTTTCTCTCCGCACTTAGTGCATGATGAGCTTATGCTGTCCGGAAATATGTGCGAGTAAACCGCAGGGTTGGGGAAGGAGTTCGTTTGTAGTTTCCTCCAAACAATCTCTGGTTGTCTTGTTAGCGATTTGTGTGGTAGTGGGTATACTCTCCCAGAGAGTTTAAAGTGTTGTGTAAGGTCACTGTATGTTGGTTGGTTTGTGGGGTTTAACGTCCCAAAGCGACTCAGGCTATGAGAGACGTTGTAGTGGAGGACTCCGGAAATTTCGACCACCTTGGGTTCTTTAACGTGCACTGACATCGCATAGCACGCGGGCACCTTGCTATTCGCCTAAATGGAAAAGCGGCCGCCGAGGCCGGGATTCGATACCGCGTCCTTGGGCACAGTAGTCGAGCGCCGTAACCACTGCACCGGCTGTATGTGAGCAATCCTTTCATTTTAAGTTCGTCAGCATTAGGTCTCACCGCTCGGCCGACAAAGCCTCGAGCGGGTTGAGCAACTTGTGTTGGCTCCTTACTGACACGGCGACATGCACTTGCATAGGACTCACGTGCGTCTTGTTATATACACATTTAAACCTCCACTACGGCGTCTCTCATAGCCTCAGTCGCTTTGGGACGTTAAACACCACAAACCACATTTAAACCATTACTCACTTCACTTCACTTCACTCTATTACCTTGAAGACCCCACATTGGGGGTATTACATAAGGGGTGGGAGTACAAACATTGATTGAATATGATTGCCTACATGATATTTATGAAGTGCATATTTAAATTGTTTACAAAACTTGATGGGCAGGTGATGGCATCAACATCGTGGAGAAGGCCATTCCAGTCTTTTGCAGTGCGAAGAAAGAATGATGAAGAAAAAGTGACGGTGCGGGCGCGCTGGCATGAAACTACTATTGGATGGCCGGTGCGATGAGATATGCGAGCTGGTGGTGTGATGTAGGGTGGTTGGCCGAGGGAGCTGTAAAAGAACTTATGGAACAGATTAAGAGAATTTAAGAGAGATTAAGAGAGATTATTGCGTCTTGCATAGTGAATAAGTAACCTACGCCGTTCATTATTAGCGACCTTTGCGGCGATAATTCAAGCAGCTTCAGCGTACAATGGAAATAAATTTACAGAATGGAAACTGCGTGCATCCTTATGCACATAAGGTACGTACCTTATAATCCGAGAAATACTGTGAACAGAGTTGGTTCCAAGTTGCTGCCCTTCGCCAGGAATAAATTGAGTGAGTTGCGCAAAGAGGCAATCAATCGTAAAGGAAGAAGGTCTTTTTTTAACAAGGGCAGAAAAAAAATGAGTCATTCGTTATCGTATCTTTAGAATTTTTGCCGCGTGCGGTCGATTTTGTATCAGAGAAATATGACGACGTATCAGCGATTCGCTGCTTGAGTACGCGAAATAAATTAAAAACCTGTCACTCATGAGCAACATAGTGGTACATCTTTCTGCGTTCAAGGGGTGTGATGAATTCGGAACAAGGCCACTGCTATGCCAGGTCAGAAGACCAGACCTAACAACTGATTTCCGATGCATATAACATACAGACAACCTTCGATGAAACTATCGCACAGGAACCTGTATTTCTAAGCCAGTGACGACGGATGTTGCTTTCCCTTCGATGATTGGCGATTTGTGTCCAATATCTTTTTGCCTTGCTTTGCTGCTTTTTTTTTTGCGCTGCTGCGTTTACTCTATAAATAATTTTTTTAGGTGCTACTCAGTGCATGTATTTCTATTTTCTTCGGTCCCATCTATTATTATTTCGACAGTTTTAGTGTATTCGATAAATTAAGTGACGTATGGGAGCTCCATTGTGCGAATGGTGTTTGTTTACAATTTTGTCAGAATGACTGATTTTGATATATTTCATTTCATTATCACTGCTGTTAAGAAAGCTTTTCAAAGCGCGTATGGTATTAGTCAATAGTTCACTATTTATCAAGAATTTGTTTTTACACCTCGTTGACAGGGTTAAATCACTCATCACAGCGCACACCAGGGACAGGCCTTCGTTTGTTGTTAGGCGCTTCAAAATAAACAAATGAATTATTTCATAAGCACATTCACCGAGACGCTAGTGATGTTAGTATTTATGAGACCTCAAAGTAAAAAAATAAATAGGCTTATAACAAATGATTGGCATATAAGAACCTCTCAATGGGCCGTTGAACAAACGAACCACTTTCTTGCTAGAGCTTGGAATCAAAGTAAGGAAAGAAGAAGAGCGCAGAAGAAGTGTGGGGTTCACTTTCCCGGTGACAGAGCGTGCCGCTATTTTCTCGTCAGGCTATATAGGTGCCAGAACACAGAAAAGCTAGTGGACATGAAAGTGGTGGGTAGCCTTGAAATCGACATGACTCTGTTCTCTGACTTTGCGTCCTGAAAATTGCATTTCCCAAATGCCGTTTTCCGCCTCACCTGACCCATAGGAACGCCGGAAGCCGATGCCAGTTAAAATACGTAAATGAGTGGCAGTCGGAAATGTTGATGTGTTAATGTTGCAACAGCTAAAAACTCAGTAGAACCATGCTGCACTGTTTCTCCCATTATTATTTCCTGTAAACGCATAGCACTGCAGTGAAAGACGATGGCCGCTGTTAGCGTTGGTAAACAAGACACCTAGCTCTCCCAAACAAAACTAAGCGGAAATATATGTGGTCTGCACTATCTCGCTACACAGAACGCTCGCTGTTGTGCGGAACGAGCGAGACAGCTCGATGACTTATCTGCAACGTTGTTGAACGTAAGTTGATGTGGATGAAGGCGGTAATTTTCGTTTCACATTCCGTTTACGCTGCCGTTGTGAGAAATGCGAGATACTGAACTTATGCATTAAGTTTAACTGGGATAAGAAAATAAAAAGAAAGAGCTAAAACATTTTCTATATTATCTTTATGCACGAATCTGCAAGATTTCGGCGAGAGGTATCAGAGGATGACCTGACGAGAAGGACGTGCATGAACATGAACGCTTGAAAGCTAACTTCTGAACTCATTCGCGAGTGAAACTGAGAGGCAAAGCACCATGGCTGTCCTGCACCGTGAATGGCACCAAAATGCCCAAAACCACCTCTTCAATTGTACAACGTCTCCTTTGAATGACGCATCTCTGGCGACTTATCAACCACATGATGAACGGGTTCATGCTTCCAGTTGGATTCCGCGCATGATCATGATTTGAGACTCTTCCGAAGCTGATACTATAGGTTCTATATTAGTGAACATACACTCGCATACAGAAAACACTAGCATTTTGCGGGATCTAACACTTCATGTTACGACATTTAAAGTTCGTAAACGCAGACGTTATATGTTTTTTACTTAAAGAGGCCCCATCTGAACTTTGGCAATTTCTGCAAACTGGCCTTCCTCTGTTGGCCTAGAAACTGCCGAAAAGAAACTACCGAAGGCGATAGCCGATCTCTACTCCCACCCTTCTGTTAAAATGAATGCCATCTCGTTGAAAAGCCCTGCCAAAACCTGCTTTATGCACCTCCCTCTTTACCTCAACCACTCGAAACGCTTCTCCAGGCTTAGCTTTCTGATGTCCTGATTAACTGTCACCACGTCCTTTTCCAGCATTCCGTTCGATCCTAGCTTCCTCTGGTACTGTGCATACAAATATCTGCGCTTGCTGTGTTATCTCCTTGATATCGTCAACTCCCTTACCTGAACGTTCCACCACTCCTGCAGCGTCACCGTTTAGGATATCGTTTAGCCCCGCGGCTACTATCACCATATTGCGTTCTGCGGAATTTTCAATAGCCTATTTTTACTCTCTTTCAGCACTGCCCTCATTGTCATCCCGGGAAGGTTCCAACTAACACTCGCTTATCACCCTTTACACGTTCCATGATATCTCGCCTGCACCTGCTCATGTTCGAATCCCCGGCGATAAGCACCTGGGCATTCTCTCTCTCCCTCCCAGCCGTTGGCTCCTGCTTTCGGTTATCTGTGCTCTTATCTCTGGGATTTTTATTCTTCCTTACTTCCTTTTTCCCGGACTTCTTAGTAGCTGCTTCTAAATAAATATGTCGGTTCGTTTCCGGCTGACCTACTTTGCTTATGCTTTCCATGCCGTTGCTGGTCCCAGCCACGTGGCCCGCACTGGAATGTCCGTCCTCGTTGTTTCCAAGGGCAAAATCGGCCATTTTTGTTTCCATTTGAGGAAGCTGTCCCAGCGGTTTCTGATTTTCTGCCTTTAATAAACCTACTTAATTTTCTAACTCTTCCACACGAGACACTAAACTGCCCTTTTCTCGTTACCGACGCAAAACGTCACTGCCTTCCGCTTCAGCTACAGAGTCAAAACGCGTTTCTTTGAGATTAACCTGCGCCTCACACTGAGTACACTTTACCTTCTTTTGATTGCACATCTTAAGCATGTATCAACTGAACTATTTCTACTACTGATTCTCAGGATATACAAACTGCAAAAGGAAGACACAAAAACGACTAACAAACACGCGTTAAAATAAATTCTGCAAATGCCAATAGCCTAGAAAAAAGAATATTTATCTAAACAAAATAGTTAAAGAATTAACGTCGAGAAAACCTAGCTGCCGGCACGAAAAACCAGGCCGCTAGGACAAAGAGCTAAAATCTATTCTTTAGGCTGCACTAACCTAACTAGCTGAAAACGAAATAAGGTTAATAAAAGAAAGAACTCATCTATTTCACGCTTTCGGAAGCTCCCGATTTTTCCAGTCCGTCCGTTTCCGGTAGCCACGTACAATCGGAGGAGTGATGGAACACCCGTCTGCACCACACGGCTGTCGACTGTCCGATCATCATTTGCATAGACGCCCTCTGTGACAACTTTCAGTGTATAAGGTTTGATCACTGCAACTCCTTGATAGCTCATTAATACGACTTTAATGTACAACTAAATCCTTTGAAACTTTGCATCTGTATAACAGGTGTTCTAAATACAAAGCAACCGCTGTCATTAAAAGCGAAGCGCCTATATGAGCTAGCACGAACCAAAGGAACACGTATACACGTGCCCCTGCAGCTAACAAAATTCGCTTCGACGCCAATTTCGGGCAGACCTACGCTATGCTGTGCGAGCATTCATTTTTAGAGGGATCAATTGGACTTCGGTGTGACCGTGGGGAGTTTTGACAAAATGAGGAAATTGTTACTTTAGGCCAATTTTACCAACGAGAACTTCTTGCTCGATATATTGTTTGTGTACCCAGGAAGGGTAAGGAGATGCATTTTAATAAGAGCAGTGCTTTGGTCTAGTTGCCTTCAGTGCCCCTTTATTATTCTACGGAATAATACTGAATAAATTATTCTACTGAACTTGCAATAATTGAATTAACAGATTTCATTAAGCGATCATTAGATAATCGTACGTTCGCTGGATAAGTATTTATTGATATTACAAAAGCATTTGATACTATTAACCATAACATTCTTTTTCAAAAACTGGAATTTTTGGGAATTTGTGAAAACCTTTTATCTCTAATACACAGCTACATTGTTGACAGATATCAAGTTGTTCAATATTCAATTGCCCAGCCGTTATTAACTGTAGTGGTCCTCAGGGGTCCATCTCGGGACTACTTCTTTTCCTTACATATATTAATGACCTTCCAAACGGCCTCACGAATTCTAACTGCATACTCTATGCTGATGACACCCCTATATTTTGCAGTGGTATCAATATTTGTAACCTTGCATCTAACTTAGGCTAAGATCTTCCTTATATTTTACTGTGATGTGAAAAAAAAAATTACTTCAGATTAAACCTCAGAAAACACAGGCAAGGTCCCACTTCTTTCTTTCTTTCCAAGAATAACCAGGTTGAGGACAATGTACCCGACAGGCATTCTGCCTGATAAATGTGTCCACACATGACTCATGACCATGTGCTCTACTTCAAAGAAACCAGCAACCCTCATGACAAATTCTGAAACGCAAAACTACCATTCTAACTCACGCACAATCTAGGCAATTGTACTTCCACTATCGCCCCTGCCTATTCGTGGGACAAGGGGTGCGTTGGAGCGCAATTACCTATTTTAGTGCGTCCTATCCTGAAATATTCTGAAAGGGCAGTACCACCTGCCTTTCCCAGTGCTGAAAACATCTGGTGAGCGGAAGTATAGAAAATATTATTTTAAAAAAGGGTGGATGAAGTCATGCCGTGGTAGCCATATCTAGCCGGCCCTCTGCTGGGAGGGCGCAAACAGGAGGATAAAACGCATTGTTCGAGCGTGGCCCAGATTAAAAATACAATTTACTAACAGCTTCTTTTGAGGGTGAATAAGGACGACTGGCAAATATGTCCGGGTACTGTGACCAGGAAGCAGAAATGAAGGAACCACGTGGCGGTCTCTGCGCATATTGCGTTACAGATAATAGAGAAAAGTGCCGCACAAATTCTCACCTCATTGTTTAATTTTATTATACTCACTTATCTACAGATATATATAGTAGAATTGGAATGAACTGATTGGCGTAAACATAAATAAATCTGTATCGGCAATTTGAAACTGACCAGCAAAATTATAAGAAATTACTATTTTAAAATATTGGGCTTTGTCACGACTCCCTTTCACAGAATAGTGAAATGAGAGATTTGAGACGCTCTCCGAAATCAGTGCTCCGAAAGAGCACTGAACAAAGGATCAGGGGGAGCCTCTGTTCTCAAGCAGAGCCACCATTCCGAAAAGTTGTCTTGTCTTCGTCCGGTCAACTCGATCATCACTGGTGCGGGTTTAAATATGATATTGCTTCCGAAGAAGAAAAGGCAGTAAGAGGGTAGGGAGGAAGAGCTATGGCAAGGGGTGAAAAAAAGTTTCTTAGGAATAAATTTTTGAGCCTGAAACTGGCAATACCATGGCCTAAAAAAGAAAATAATAAGCGGCATCGGAAAAACTGCAATGCGGGGTGGATGATGAATCCTCACCTACAGCTGGTTCTAGGCTGAGATGCCCTTCTTGAAAGAGAACTGGCATTCCAAACGGTCCTGATAAAGCCAACAATGCAAAGAATACAGCTGCAGGAAATAGCCGCTCATTGAATTGAATTCACATGAAGCAATAGTGGGAGCAGGGGCACTCTCTTTCTGAGTCTAGTTTTAAAGTAATAAAAGGATTTTGGGCACAAAACGCCACCCAGTCATTTTCTTCTATACTTCGTCTCACAAGATGTTTGCAGCACTGCCAAAGGAAGAGGCACCTCGGTCCAGTCAAGATCAGAGGCTCTACAATAGGCAATTGTGCTCCTAGGCGCCTCCCGCCCGGAAATTTAGGGGACGGGGGTGACAGTAGGAGCTCAATTATCTATTGTAGTGCGAAATGGCGAGAGGCGCTTAGGAGCACAATTGGAAGTGCTTATCTGCCTTTCGCAGTGCTGTAGATATCTTGTGAGATGAAGTAAAGACCAGCTGGAGGCCAGGCAGTCATAAAACGAGGCCTATCTTGCTTTCAGGATACGTGGTTGACGAAATCAACGCTCAACCCAAGAAACCAATGCTGTGTTCCTTTCCCCTTCCAGCTGCCAATCACAGTGCAAGCTCGCGTGACGTCAGGCGTGACGTCAAACACGTGCTGCCGTGCTGCAGCTCAAGAGTCTTCAGCTTCATCCAGTCAGTTCTCAGCGTGTTCTGGACGAAGGTTGGAAGTTCGGTACCTGCGTGAAACCTGTGTTGACACCGAGCACCTACTCTATTGAACGTGGCGACTCTGGTCCGATCAGCGTTTTCGGTAAGTAGGTGCAGCTGTTTTTATTTCTTGGTAAATAATAGGTACGCTATTTCATTTTTCATATCCGTGGCCATTGCATTGCAATGCTCGAAGATTCCAGATTCATTCTTTTGTAAACGCTGGCGATAGAGATTGTTCAGCTTCCTCCTGTTTTAATTCTATCAAATGTTGTTTCAGTGCAGCTCCGTAACCACTAATTGGAGAAAAATCTGCTTCCTACCTTAGAATTACGCAACGGCGTAATTCTTTATTAATTATACTCAGTCCACCAAAAATAACGCAGCAACTATCGACCTAATATCAAGCAGGTGTTTGAAAGAAATGCAGGGTTCTCAGCGGGACTTTTTAAAACAATATGCCGAATAAATATTTACTTAGGCTTGACAACCTAACATTGTCGCGGTACGCATCTACGTTCATATGTTCTACTGGACGCCTCTCTAGCGGAGCAGGCCGGGACACGTCATCTCGAGTACCTCTACGTGTGGTGCATTTTTTTAGCGTCGTGACAACTGGTCTGGTCAGTTTGCAGTCGAACTGGCAGCAGCCTTTGTATAGAACGCATGTCTGTGCAATGGGCTAATGGCTCCCCCACGGGCTATTCAGAGAAATTTAGCAGATAATATTGATTAACCGAGCGCAACCTAGTACGACCTCTAGCAGCTTAAAGATAGACAATAGGAAGACGTGACTGCATGGTGGTACAGGTGTACTTGCCACTCCGTTATTCAGGTGCATCCTTTTTCGGTTAAAATCTGTTACGACGCTTTGCGGCAGCCGCAGTACTTTGCTATAAAACCTGTAAATGGGTGCAAAGCGACACTTGTGCAGGTGAACATTGATTTCGCTGTCTACAAAATGTGATGGCAAGTTGAAGCGATATTTTTTGTATTGGAGACTCTCCTTACAAGGGGTAGAGATGCTCGCGTGTGAATGATGCTGTGAGCTCTATTGTGTTTTCTGGCACATAATGAACATCGGCCTCTATAAGTGCACATGGTGTTAGTACTCTATGGCTGTGCGAATGGCTATCTCAAAGTGTATTTACGTGTCGCCCTTCGATCAGCACATCTTGCAGTCCTCGGTCGTTGTTTTTGAAAAGCCTTGCGGTCGGCCCGCTCTCAGATCACGAGCCTTCAGAGCAGCTCTTATCGACGTCTTCTTTAGGGCCTGCTGAGTGGCTTTCAAGGGCTGGCATTCTCTCGTGGAACATTCTTTTGAACATTACTTACTCTTGGTATTGCTTCGGCTATTCATTTGTTCATATGTTTGAGTACATTGCCTTTATTTTATTTTGCCTGAATTTTTAATGATTCATCGAACAATATGTCTACCTTCGTTCGTGGCTAAGCAAATATATTTTGATGTAATAGTTGTGATTTACTTAGAAATCCTGATACTGTTACAGACGTGTAACTACAAATCTAGCAGATTCTAATGGCGCATCCAGAGCTGCTTTGCGACGTTAACCCCATAAACAACAAATGGCGTATAAAAAAACATCCACAGTGAGCTATCGCTTCTTCACTTTTAAAGCAGTCCTTCGTATAAGGCTTTATTTCGCAACCATGGTTCGGCGAAAACTTTTTGACTCACGTGGTTTGTGACTCGGTAGCCAGGAGTCACGGTGTAGAA
>JAJIZL010100379.1:0-13977 GCA_023969395.1 Amblyomma maculatum | reverse complement strand
CATTAATTAAGTAATTGCAAACACGCTTATTTTGTCAACTGCACATCTTTCCTTGATGCGCTATCCGATGGTACCATTCTTTTTTCGATATACCAACTAGTTCCACTTCCGCGAGTGCCAGATACTGGGCCTTTGCTTTCCTGTAAACCATTCACTAGGCTCTTTCGATAGGGTGAAACGAAGAGG
Source organism: Amblyomma maculatum (assembly GCA_023969395.1). Taxonomy (NCBI): domain Eukaryota; kingdom Metazoa; phylum Arthropoda; class Arachnida; order Ixodida; family Ixodidae; genus Amblyomma; species Amblyomma maculatum. Next base: position 13,791 of record JAJIZL010100379.1, on the reverse strand, counting down.
CGTCCGCGGGCTGTGCGATGTCAGTGCACGTCAAATGTCCTTAGGTGGTCAAAATCCCTACGGAGCCCTCAACTACGACACCCCTTTCACTCTTTCCGCTTTCATCCCATATTACTCCCTTCCTTCACGGCGTGGAGGAATATGGGATGAAAAATTACTCCCTTCACGGTATGGAGCGTCCCGCCGGGGTGGAGCAGTGGTAAGACGCCCGACTATTGTGCCGGAGTAACCGGGTTCAAACCCGACCTCGGCGGCTGCGTTTCGATGGAGGCGAAACGAAGAGGCGTCCACGTGCTGTGCGATGTCAGCGCACGTTAAAGATCCCCAGGTGGTCGAAATTACTCCGTAGCCCTCTACTACGGCTCGTCTTTCTCTCTTTCCACTGTCACTCCCACCTTCCTCCCTTTCCTTACGGCGCGGTTGAGGCGTCCACAGAAAACAAGTGAGACAGTTACCGCGCCTTTCCCTTCCTATAAATCAATCAATCAGAGGCAGCGGAGGTGGCTCAGCAGCAGAGTAGCAGGCCCATGCATTTTCTTTTCCTTCTTCCTACAGCCACAACAGCAACAACAACAACGGTTAAGGTGTCCAAAGAACAAGTGTGACAGACATTGCGCCCTTTCTTTTCTGTAAATCAATTATTATTGATTTTGGCTCTAAATATTTTCCTAATTAATTCACATCATCAATTTTGTCACTTGCATAACTCTCCTTGACGGTCTATCTTATGGTACTATTCTTTTTCCGATATACCAGCTACGTAGTTCCTCTTTCACAGCGCCGAAAAAGTCATGCCCATGCGAAACCCGCCTGCATAGCCATTGATTGTTTACGAATTAATAATTTCCAGCTACACGTAGCATAGCTCAATGCAGACTGAACGTCGTTGCAAGCCCCCTTCTCGGCCAAATAAAATCATCTGTTCGCAGCGTTGCTCTGGTGGCAAAGTGCAAGTGCAAACGCCCAGGCGATCCATGCAGGCATGTCTTACGCGATAATGTACTACTTCCTACGCCGCCCGAACATCACGACGGGTTCCGCGCATGCGCAGAGAGTGCCGCCATGGCTTCGCTGCGCATTACTTACGGGCGGCGCTATCACTTCGTTCACACGTCACGAGGTGTGTGTGGTGGCATAGTAGTAGTAAAAACATTTATTTTAACAGAAGAGTTCGGGGCACGCAGGCCCCTGGGCCCCTGCATGGTCCCACTACACTCAAACGTTCATGTTCCTACGGTTCATGACGTCGGCAGCTCGGTCTGTGGCGGTCTTTTGCCGGACCGGGTCCTCAGAGCGTAGCAGGGTCTCCCATTCCTCATAGGTGGTTAAGTGCTCCAGAACCCGCGGGGGAGGATCCGCCGGGCATTGGAATAGAATGTGGGCGAGGGTGGCAGTGGGGTGGTTGCAAAGGGTGCAGGAGGGGTCGTTGAGAGTGGGGTGGTAACGGGAGCTAATGTAAGGGGATGGGAGGGTTCGCTTCTGGAGGCGGCGCCGCAGTGTTTGGTGGTGATTGCTGAGGGAGGAGTGAGGTGGGGGCTAGATCTGTCTCTCGACCCGGTAGGCCTGAGTCATCTCTTTAAACGTGTGCATGCGCTCCCGGGAGAACTCCGACGTGGGGACCGCCTGTGCCCGGCGTATTAGACCTCGGGCTAAGCTGTTGGCAGCCTCGTTGCCAGGGTTCCCCGAGTGCGCAGGAACCCAGATAAGCTCCACGTGGCGGGGCGGGTTGGCAGTGGGCGAGGTCAGTATGCAAAAAGCAGAAACATGAACTCACCCACGTGCGAAATTTAGTAGTGCAGTTTTTGAGTCTGTTAGTATATATCTAGCTTCCGTGTCGGCAATTGCAAGAGCGATCGCTGCCTCCTCGGCCACTTCTGAGGAGGTAACAGAGGGGAGGGGGAGAGTTGCAATGGACTGAAGGGTATTGTTCACCGCGGCTGCCGCCGCCTCATCGTCCGAGCATGCGGCGTCCACCCATACGGCATCCGTCTCGGAGCCGTAATATTTGTGGAGCGCCTTTGCCCGGGCTCGGCGGCGGGGCTCGTGGTGTTGTGGATGGGAGTTTCTGGGAAGGGGTTTGACAAGAAGGTTGGAGTGGATAGGGCGTGGGATGGAGAGGAGTGTGGAGCCGTTAGCTGGGATGTGAACATCGAGAGTTCTGAGGATGTGACGTCCGGTGCCAGTCTGTGTCAATCGGATATACTGGGTCTGTCTGTGGGCCTCCACAAGCTCCCAGCTGAAGACCCAGCTGAAGTAATTTCTTTGCTGAAGTGTTGAGGGGTAGGTGGAGGGCGGTTCTGAACGCAGTACGAAGCATCGCGTCCAAGGTGGAGATCTCGTCACCTCTAAGTCTGAGGTAAGAGAGCGTGTATAAGAATCGGCTGAGGATAAAGGCATGAATCGTTCGTGCTGCCGTTCACGACTGCGCAGACTCCGCTGCATTGGCTCAGTGGTTAAGGCGCTCGGCTCCCGAGCCTAAGTTTCCCGGTTCTAACTCGACCGCAGCGGCTGCGCATAGATGGAAGCGATACACATAGACGCCCGTGGGCTTTCGATATTAGTGCAGATTAAATATAATGATAAATTGGTTTACACCATTTCTCCTAAACCTCTGGTACCCCTTCCTTTATTTCCGTGATCACTCCCCCACCCAGCATGGAAAATTGGGAGGCCGCCCTGCAGGACACTTGCCCGGAGCGCCAGCAATGGCTGGCTCGCCGCGCTGTTACTGCAGCCACGGCCACACACCCCGCTGACTAAATAAATAAAGATGTTTTGTCCTCCTCCTCCAGATGGTGGAAATTATTCCGGAGCCCTCCACTACTACCACTACGGCACCTCTTTCTCTATTTGTTCTTTGACTCCCGCTTGTTCCCTTTCCTTGCGACTCAGGAGTCTATGGTGAAATGTAATGGATACTAAGCCTTTCCTTTCGTATAATAAAATTTACAATTCACAAGTTGGTTTGTAGGAAAGGAAAGGCGCAATGTCGATTTGACTGCTCTCGGACTTCAGAACTGAAACGGCAGATTTCCGACTTTGTACTCCTGTATGCTCTAATGCCAAATGAAAAAAAAAAAAAAAAAAAAACTTTCTCATTTTGCACATATGTGCAATTGCAGAAAGGCTTTCTCACTTTCTTGCCATCCTTTTTCCACCATCCCTTTCGTTTTGCAGTCTGCCATCGCTTAGGAGGGCAGTATGGATTGTGCCTACAGACTAACAACTTGCTCAAGCGGTGTCTCAAGGTATCGTATGCGCCGGATAGTCTGCTTTGGTGCGTAGGTTTTATTATTTTTTTGTTTATGCCATTTCAGAATTTCCTGGGCTGGCTAGACTGAGCGACCGTATTTGCGAACAAATTCAGAGCACGAAGCATATCCAGCAGTAGCCTTTCATAGCTCGTCTTCAAAATTCTGTCTGCGTCGTGTTTTAGCTGTCAGCCCCGCATGTCGGAAATTATCAGGGGGCTGCGTAAAAAAAATTATATGACGGTAATTTAGGGGTTCTAGGGATTTATGATTGATTCGTGTGTGGTAGGCGATGACCAGATAATGAAATCGTTACAAATAATTGAATAATTGAATAATTAAAGAAATTAAAAACTAAAAAGGGGGTTTCAAAGGTGTCAGAATGCTCTGAATGAAAAGAGAATACCTGATGGTGCTAATTTTAGGAAATAGAATGAGTAATTGAGCAATTACGTACTAGAAATATTTCAAAAAAAGAAATAAACTTGAAAAGGGTTTTCAGCGGTATCAAAATGTACAGGATGAAAAGCCAATGCTTGACGTCGATAATTTATTAAAAAATATGAGAGTATGTAATTTATCAACTAATAAACTGAAATATTTCAATAAAATGAAAAATGCATTTGAAAGTGTCATACTACTCAGAATTGAAAGCCAAGGTCTGCTGATAAGTCTCGGTCTATACAAAATTAAATATTAGAAGTGTGATAAACACAGTCTGTGTGTGTGAAACTCGTGACGCCATACTCTTAACGGGAGAGCTTAAGTGCCCCCCTAATTTTTGGACTACAGGTAGAGTTTATGGAATTCGAGGAAACACATTTGCTGCTTCAGCGCTGTTGTGCACAGGGTTTCAGTCGTATCGTCGCTTTTATCACAGCCATGCAATTACGCCTGGGACATCCCTCGGATGTCACCACTTCTGTGCTGGTGCCCCTCGGACATCTCATATTGGTGCCACTACGGCGAAGATCTGAGCGACGCAGCGATCAAGGCGACGATGAGTTAGCGAAAGATTTTTGTACAATATATACAAGAGCGTTTTTAAAGTCTACTCATGTGCCGAGAGCATAACAGGTACGAACTAAGGAACGGCAAAGACCCGGGAGGAGCTCTATATCCCTACGTCCGCTGTCTCCCACTCTCTTCTCGACGTGCGGCCTGAGATCCGTCGCAGCCGCCAACAGTCCGAATCTTCCAATCAGGAAGCACCGTTACTCACCGTTTGAATTCGACGAATGAACGCGAGAGAACCGTCCAGTGATCGCAGGCTAGTGGCAACAACGAGGTCAACCTGTTCACAGCGGACATACGGCGCAGTGCAGCCGCTTTGGATGAGTAACCGGGCAAGCAATGAGTGCCTAGGAAGCCGTTGCGCATTAGGCTAGCTTCGCGTTGTTTGGTTGCACGGAGCTAATTTCGACGTGGTGCCAGCGGAAAACGCCCCCTTGCACAACAGCGCCTAGACGTCACATATACGGCATGTCAGGCATCGCAACATACACTTACAGCAGGGTTCTAAAACAGATATAAGCATCAAAATGAATTTTTATGCTTATGTTTTTTTTTTTTTAAGAGCATTTGCCAGTGTTTAACGAACGGGCGGCTTCGAAGGCGCACTGCGAAATGAAAGAGTTTTGGAAGGTTGTTTACGCCTGCTTTCAAGGGACGCGATCCTGACCGGAACCTCAACCACTGGGTAGCTCCGGCAAGCATGTATCGAAGCGTTTAAAAATGCACCGGCTCTGTAGTTGCGTTCCTGCTTGCTCAACCTGTCTTGGGACGTTCTAGGCCTTTGTTAACAAAAGGATATGGCCTCGAAGGGGCACTGCGAAATGAGTAAGCTACTTTAAAAACGTTTGTTCACATGCGTTCTATAATGGGCCGTGCACACAGCTGCACCCTTACGCGGAGGCAAAAACGCCACCGACATCGTCGAGCTCATCACGGCGCAATCTTCTTGAACCTAAATAGCAAATTATATAAAGCAATGCTTGATAGGGATTGCATAGAACTGTTTTCGGCTTCCCAAAATCTATTTTTTGAAGGCTTTACTATTGTAACTCAACTGCTGTTATTCACAATTTTGCTGGTCTTCTTGACAATTCAGGCCAGATTGCTGTCATGTTTCTCAATTTCAGCAAGGCTTCAGGTTTAGTGTACGCCTGTAAACTTATCTCTAAACTTCAAGCAACTATTTTCCTTCTTTCTTTATTAACTGGCAGGATTCCTTATCTTACCAATGTAGAATCGACGGTCACTTTCCTAACAAACTTCTAGTGGCTTCTTGTGTCCCGAAGAAAAGTGTCTTTGGGTCATTATTGTTCCAGATTCAGAGAAATGACATTACCGACATCAATTTTCCTAAAAATTGGCTTGTTCCCGGATGGTGGTATTTGAAGAAATTAACGCCCCCAAAACCCAGCACTTTCAAACAGCATTTATCCCACTTGCTAACGAAAGGAACACCCACTCATTCCCGTGGTCTCCTATCACGACATATTTAGAAAGTGAAAGAAAACAAGCCTTTTGAAGTGGCACTAAAGAACAACCTTAGACGGAATAAACATACTGTCACCGAGTGCTCTTCATCTTTCGGTAATCTTCCTTTACTAAGACAAACTCACGCGAGCCCCTGCTGATGCTAACATTGTAAGCTCTCTTTTTAGGCCTATATTTGACCACACATATGCATTGTCCGGGACCCTCAACCAATCACTAACACTAATGCTCTTCCAGACTGTTAGCTTCATGCTTTCTAAATATCGTGCCATTGACTCATACACAAATATGATGTTTAAATCGGACCTAGAGTAACTGCGGACTCAGCATGAAATCCAAAAGCCACAATTTCTCCTTTTCGTGAACAATAAAAGTTTTTAATGGCTCCTAATTTTATCTTAGATCTCTAAGGTTCCGGTCAACAAGAAATATACATAGGTACAGAATCATTAAACGCATCCATTGCGGCAGCGAACATACGAAACTTCCTTTGACGAGTGGAGCAAGCTGCCACCAACTGATGCTTTAGACCTATTTTTACGAGCTATATTTATTTCCTCGGGGCATCAGGGGGGCCTGTAATGAAAGATGAAGTAATAAATAAATTAATAAGGAAAGGTTCGCTGATATAATGAAGTCCATGAGTGAGCGATGTTGTGGTACTTGCGCCCAGGCAATATATGCAGCACGATGTCTCGGCGAAAGACCCGCTACTGTCAGGTGCCTGATTTCTGTCGGTCTCAGTGCTGGGCAGTCTCACAGCAGTTGGTGAATGTCGGCTTCAATGTTTTCGCGTTTGCATATCGGGCGCGTTTGGCGGGAGGTATAAATAGAGAAAATGAGACCACATGCGAGTGACGACATGAATGAGGGTAACTCCGAGCCATGTCCTCTTAAGCGCATTCTCCTCTGCACGACTTAGTTCGCGGAGCAGGGTCACACTGAGGGATAAGAGCACATGTGCGGCGCCGAAGGTGTTCTTTTCTTGATGGAGAAAGAGTAGTGTTGTCTAAATTAAGGAACCGAGACAACGACGACCCTGAGGTCACAGGTAGGTCGCTAAATCTTCATAGCTTTGAGAAGGCAGTAGGTTCCGCGGGTTCATATAGACAGTGGGATGCGTGCCGCGAGCTGGTGGAGGTCCTGACATATTCCTGAACAGCGGCTGATACGTCAGAGGAGCAACGGAACTGCTTGCAAGGCGTCAGTACAATGAGAACGTGGGCCGCAGAAGGCGTAGTTGTGGCCCCAGTTGTTCGTTGACTGAAGTTATTTGTGCCTTTCTTTTTCTCTCCTCGTGCCCCCTCTGCCAAAGCCCTCACTGATTCTTAAGTGCGCTAATGATAACAATGGCCATTTTAATGCGAAATTTTTGTCTCATGTGTAGCGTGAGCAGGAATTGTGGGCAGAGCATGTCGGAGACCGTGTCCGCGCAAGACGTTCGCCTTGCCGGTCTAGCAGCCGTTGATCAGCTGAGCTCTCGGCCTGTTGTTCAGCGCTCCGACGTCAAAACCCCGTCGTAACAAATTGAGGGAGGTGCTGGGTACGACTACTCTCACGACGCATCCTCAACCGCAGGAGCTTCTTCGGAACCGTCGCCTCGCTGGTCTACCACCCGTTTCGCTAAGAACGCAGCAGACTACCGAACAGTCTCAAGTGGTCGGCAATATGCCGCCGACCACCACGAATGCGACGCTACCGTTTCGTGAGTCTTGTTTTTTTGCCGGTCAAGCAGGGGAAGATGCTGATTACTGGCTCAATCATTATGAACTTGTGAGCCGCTATAACCGCTTGAATTCGGTGCCTAAAATAGCGAATGTTGTCTTCTTCTCGACGCAGACCACCTTGATGTGGTATGAGAACAACGAGGACTCCCTGACCATTTGGGACAGTTTTGTCGAAGCAGTCAAAAAATGTTTCGGGGACCTAGCTGCAAAGAAGAAACAGGCCGAGCAGACACTTGCTCAGAGGGCCCAGGCAGCAGGGGAAACTTGCACCACCTACATCGAGGCCATACTCAAGTTGTGCAAGACCGTCAACACCAGGATGACTGAAGAAGGTAAAGTAGGCCATCTGCTCAAGGGCATTGCAGAAGACGCCTACCACTTCCTCATTGCCAAGGACAACATGATTTCGGTCTCTGATGTTATTCGACCCTGCAAGAAATTCGAGACCCTCAAGACTCGCCGAATTACCCCCAAGTTTGGACGGCTCGCAAATGTCACTACAGTGTCTAGTATCGAAGAATCGCCATCTCAAACCTACTGTGCGCCATCCGTGAAATTGTTCGCGATGAGATGTCACGACGTGAGCAGCTTGCCCGGCCAAATGGCTTCCCAGGTAACTATATTATCTTCCAACCTATGGGGATGCGTGCCCGCCGATGTAAGCGAATGTCACCAACTTTACCTGCCGCTGCGACTTCTACACCCCGCGACCAAGACCCGAATAGAGTTACCAAGAATTCTGTTACCATCAGAGCAGAGATCCTCGCTCTTACTCCAATAGTACATTGCGCCGACCGTCTGACAGCTATATCGTCCCGGAACCACCACCATCTGGATATTCGTTGCGTCTTACCGTGCAGGAACCAGCTGACACGCACCATCATGCCTTGTGTTCGCTCATCAACCTTCGTGATCCATCTGGTCGGTCTTCTGGCACGCTGGGCCCTTCGTCTGCAGGAGTACGACTTCACTGTTTCGTACAAGAGTGGCCGCAAACACGATGATGCAGACTGTCTTTCAAGTCTTCCCCTTCCTACGACCAAATGTGACTCTGCTGACTTCGATCACTACATCGTCTCCGTCGTGCCAGAGTTTCCTGACGCCTCGGCTCTGCGAACTGCGCAAGAGATCGCCATAAGCATCGAGCCACTGCTTGCGACGGCGCGGGATTCCACAGCTTTCAGTCCATTTTGTCGCCGTTATGGCCTTCTCTACAAAAAGGCATACTCAAGCACGGGCACGAATTTTCTGCTTGTAGTTCCCGAGAGCCACCGCTCGTGCATCCTGCGTGCCATGCACGACGACCTCACTTCCAGTCACATGGGTTCTGCACGAACGCTCCACCGTGCCCGCAACCGGTTTTATTAGCCGAAGATGCGCCAGACGACTGAGCGATATGTGGCGACCTGCATTGAGTGATAACAACAAAAACGTCCAACGTCCACGCCACTGGGCCTGCTGCATTCTGTGACTCCACCACGTGGTGCATTCGAGATAGTAGAAATCAACCTTACGGGTCCCTTCCCGAAGTATTCCGACGGATATCGTTGGATCGTGGTTTGTGCCGACTATCTCATCCGCTACTGCGAAACGGCCGCTCTTCCTTCAGCCACCACTTACCACGTGTCCCTGTTCTTGCTCCGTTCTGTCATCTTCCGCCATGGACCCCCGCGAGTGATGATCGGTGATCAAGGTCGCCTGTTTATGTCAGATGTTGTGGAAGAGCTTCTCCATTTGTGCACGTCGCATTTTCGACATTCAACGCTATATCACCCTCAAATCAACGGCTTGACGGAGCGCATAAACCGCACACTCGTGAACATGAAATGGTCCCCGAAGGTGTCTTTTTGGTGACTCTCTGTCTACGCGGTGTCCTTGTACACTAACGCTCCACGTCATTACGGGATCAAAGCTCTGTTCGCAGCATATGAAAAACATAAAGCCAAGATTTCCCCAACCCTACCGCCATCTGGGCTCTCACTAGTCTGGTTTTCAAACTCAGTTCCTTCCAAAAAAGAATGGCACAGCCATGGGAACAAAAATGCATGACACCATATTAAGCCAACATATTCATGGACAGCATCGAATCAGAATGTCTTCGCTTCTGCTCCCCAGCCCCCTTCCCCAAAGAACAAACAAAAGCAGATTTTTACACAGGCTACCTGCTAATCTATTCATCTGGACAGACAACGAGGAAGAGCTCGTTCAGTTCATTATCTGTTTTAACAATATCCATCAAAACGTCTTTCACCCATACGTATTCGACCCATGAAATTAACTTCTTGGTCGTTATAATTCCCCTGAAAGAGGGTTACTTAATCACCAATCTCTACAGGAAAGTTCCTGAAAGAGGCAACAGTGTCTTCATTTCAATAGCTGCCACCTATGCCAGTGAACAACAATTCCTTTCTCACAGGTCCTTGTATTCAAACGAATCGGCTCACGTTCAGAATATTTTGCGGAAAACTCTAACCATTTGCGGCATGCTCTGAAACATAAACGCTATCTATCTGCTGTTATTGATGATGCCATGAGAAAGGTGGAAGCAAGTGATCACTAAGAAACATCTGCTGATCACCAACCGGCTGCCCAAAATGAACAGAGCTCAAATCTCATCTTAACTTCCGCAAAAATATTCTGAGCATCAATAAAATATTTAGGAGTTACTTTAACATCACCGAACACCAATATCGAACAAAGGGGCCGTCTCTCTCAAATTTTATTAGTGGTTCTGCGGAATGCGTAAACATTTCTAAAACTATGTAGTTCACTCTAGTGTCGAGGAACAAAACTCTCTGGGCTGCCTGAAATGCGGAAAGAATCGGTATCAAGTCTGCAGGTATATGCAAACAAAAGCGCTGGCCCAAAGCTCACACTCTAATTTCAAAACTGCATTCGAGGAAACCTGAATTGTGACAGCAGCAACGCAGTGTACACGCTATGGCAAGCGCCAAATACATTACATAGGGCAGACAGTGAACGTCTTCCAAGTTAGATTAAATAACATCTCATACACGCTGAATCTCTCCCCCACCTTCTCTTGTCAAGATGCTTAATCCAAAAATGATGAAGGGTTTGACAAATTGAAAGTTACCATGCTATAGAGCAGCTTCCAAGGCACGTGTGAACGCGACCAGTGGGAATGATATTTTATTTTTAAAATCAATACGCTACAGGCTGTCATAAATAAGAACTGTGGTAACCTTTCACCACTCCCAAATTCAGAGAACGAGGCCTCTTAAATTTCACTATCAAAAGTCCTCACGCAAACTCTGTCCAACAACTACCACTCACTCCGCTGTGAAGCTCAAAGATCAGTTTACAATAGCGATGCTTTCTAGCATCTGCCAGTGAACCACAATGAATGCTAGCCCTCCCCACGAGAACAGGGGTTTCGAGGGCACGCTGCGTCTGTGGTCAAGCCTTTTATCGTGCTTCTACGTGCCGTTTTTCACCCCATCTCCACTCTCAAGCTTCACACTTCAATCTAGTGGTCTCTTGGGCCTTAGTCAAGCTTCTTGAGGAGCTATTAGCGCAGGAGACCATTCAGCTTGTTTTCTGGAAAAATAAAATACATTGATTGATTGATTGATTGATTGATTGATTGATTGATTGATTGATTGATTGATTGATTGATTGATTGATTGATCTGCATGCGGCTGTTTCCATGTGAAGTTTGCATGTGAATCTAAGCACCAATTTTGTTGGAAGGAAGAATGAATATCCAAGGCTGCCGCCGCTTGCTCATTCTGTCGTCGAGCCGCAACTGTGACAGCCCTGAGGTGGCACGGCGTCCGCGACGTCATCTCCGGCTGTATGTGTTGCTGTGTTTCGACACTACATGACAGATCACAGCACAGCACGCCAAAAAGAGGCCGAAATCGATTCCGATATCTCTTTTTTTTTTTTTATTGACACTTTCATCGTCATGTTACATAGACTTTGAGAGAACTTGTTTGGTCCCCATAGCCTGATTGGCTAGTAGCGGGACCAATTGATCAAAGAACCAAAGAAAGAAATACAGCATGCGGTGTTACAGCAACGCAGTGGTGACAGAAAGAAAATAAAACTAAATGCACCCATTAGAACAGCAATGTACTAATTGGACAGCAGGTTGCAAAGTGAGTTGGTTACCAGTCCAACTATACTGCTTCGTTCCTGAACACGAAATGCTTTATGGCCACAGAAGCATTGTTTGGAGCTCTATTAGCCTTCGACCGTAAGCATTCCTGGCAACGCGTAGATTAAAGCAGTTATTCGTTGCAGCCTTTGTACTGTGTGCTGGTATGGTAAATTAGCTTAATGGCAGGAGGTCATCACGTGCTTTTATTCCGTGTGTCATGTCAGCAACGTTTAATACAAGCACAGAGTCCAGCGGAAGTACACGCATCATGTGGAACAGTGGCGTTGTAGTGTCCATTCTCATTGGAAAGGTAATGATTGTTGCTGCCTTCTTTTGTAGATGGCTAATAGATTTTAAGTAACTTTTGTATACCTTGCCCCATGATGCTATGCAATAGCTCAAGTAACTACGCACAAAGGAGAAGTTTAAAATTCGTAGAACCGTTGCGCCAAAGCATTCACTTGCTTTGAGTAAGATGTGGCAACCATAATCTAACTTCGAACATGTCTTACTAATTTCGAAATTGTCAATTCATATCTGAATCAAATATGACCCCTAAATATTTGAAAGAGGTTACTCGCATTACAAGTGTAGACATCAGGAATAAATTAAACATATCAAAATTAAGCTCTTTTTTCCTCGAGTGAAAAAGAATGTATTTCGTTTTGTTAGTATTTATATTTAATTTATTTCGTTTAAATCAGAAATGAACTCCTTCAATTTCCTCGCAAATTTTTTTCTTCGAGCTTATTTAAACTGTCATCAACAAGGCTTAGCGCGGTATCATCTGCGTACATTAATGCTTCGGAGTACAGCAAAATGGAGGGAAGATCATTAACGTATAGACTGAGAAAAGTATTGGTCCATTAAATGAACCTTGTGGCACCCCGGAAGCTATTGATTGTTTTGAAGAAACGATGCCATTCATCACTACTCGTTGATGTCTGTCTGAGATGTAGCATTTAAGAAGGTGATGTATTTTGACCCTGAATACATAGTCATGAAGTTTAGTTAATAATATGTTGTGGCTAACAGAATTGGATGCTTTCTTTATGTCTCGGACAACAACGATGGCAATATTACTGCTGTGCAGTGCTTTGTTAATTTGTTGTGTATGTACCAGTGCTGCAGGTGATGTGGATCTACGGGACCGGAAGCCATGCTGACTTGAAAAATAATACTATACTTGGATGTAAATGATGTTATCTGCTGCGATAATATATTTTCAAATATTGTGTTAATCGCACTTTAGACAGATATTGGTCTGTAATTGGAGCCACTTGAACGGTCTCCAAAAGGTGGACACCCAGAATATCTATATTATCTTTTATTTTTCTGTTTGTAATTGTATCAAGCCGAGCCGCTTTATTAAATTGTAGATTATTTACTATTAATTCGATATGAGGAAATTTGTATTCCAAATATGGTAAACCTATAAGAAACAGGTTTTGACGAGCGCGTAAAATCCATATTCTCTGAAAACTGTGCAGCCAAGGTACCTACGTCCTACGTCTGCAAAATATTTGTTAAAGCTGTCCACCGTGCCTTGAGTTATAGCATCAAGCAGTACACGTCTATCAGGTTGAAGGCCAACTGCAGTTTTAACTACCTCCCAAAGTGTTTTGGTGTTGCCCTCAGATTCAGCAATGAGCTTGCTGTAGTATTCCTTTCTTAGTTTCCTCATCAGTGAAACTGACATACCTCTAATATGTTTGGTTGCAGTAATACTCATTGTTTCTATGCTGCTTCCATTTGCGGTGCAGCTGTTTTTTTGCTTTAGTATTTTCAAACTGTTCGGTGTCATCCAAGGGCAAATTAGATTAATGTATATTCTGCTAGTAGTAATGGCGTTTTGTGATACCGCGCATTTAACGGAGGCTATGAAGTTGTTATATTCTATGTTGACATCCTCATTACACGTAGTACGAAAATCTGCTTGACTTATTTTCACTCTTAGCAGGTTATAATCAATATTCGTGATCGTCCTCCAACCAAACTCTATTAGCGTGTTGTCACATGGGCCTAGTGCCGGCTGCGCTCTTGAAATTTCATGGACATCGCGGGCGCGTCTTTGTTGCTTGGTCTGGTGGGAGTTGTTTGAGATCGTAACGGAAATCGGAATTTGTTTGCAGAGGGCTGCCTACAGCTTAAACATTAGGCGAACAGCAACCGCGTTTGCAAAATAAAT
>JAJIZL010100349.1:0-10136 GCA_023969395.1 Amblyomma maculatum | reverse complement strand
CGGCGGGCGCTAGCGAGCCACTGATTTTTATGTGTTGTAGGCCGTCATTGCACCCGCCACCGCTTCGGTGGTGGTGGGCGACGGCTAATGCGGCGCGCGTCTATTTCGCCTTCTTTTTTTGCCTATTTTTCTCTTCTGTCCGCACCAGGCAGCGGAGGTGGCTCAGCTACAGAAACAGTAGCAGGCCCGTGCATTTTCTTTTCTGTCTTCCTACAGCCACAGCAGCAGCAGCTGATATCGCACAGCACACGGATGCCTCTTCATTTTGCCTACATTGAAACGAAGCTCCCGGCGGTCGGGATCGAACGCGTGTACTCTGGCACAGTAGTCAGGCATTTTAAACAGTGCACCACCGCGGGGTCACTGTTCTGATCCCGGAGAAAGTCTCCAGAGCGATTCCGGTGTCTACGAAGAAAGTGCGACAGATACTGCGCCTTTCCTTCCGATATCCACTCTGTTAGAAGTCATTTTCTACGTCCCGCATGCAGCGCTGAAGGTCAAATCAGGCTTGAAAGTAACATCTAGTGCGCAGTTCACTTTTCCACGAATAAGTGTGAAAGATGCTGCGCTGATCCGTAATGCTGGGCTGCTCGCATAATGGTCGCGCCCTCCACATTGGCTGTCAACAATTTGAATTTTTTTTTTCTCGCATAATCATCGCACCACAAAAATTACCACTGCGAGAGTCGCGTGCTAGTAGTAGCAAACGTCATCTTTGAAACGCTACTGAAACTAGCTGGCCTAGTTGTGTGTGTGTGCGCTACCAAGGGGCAATAGCGTGCTTGAGTACATAATCATCATCATCATCATAGGTTAGCCGTTGTGTACGTGCCGCTATTTTTTAGAGGTGTCACCATGTCTCGACATTGTTTGTTCTTTCCGTCCGTGTTACTTGTTTTCGTCTACCGTGCTATTGGCGCCACTTCGCGATGAGGCGGTATACAAGACATCGCACAGCACACGAACGCGTCGCCATCAAAACACGGCCGCCGGTTGCCAGGGTCGAAACCGGGTATTCCGATTCAGTAGTCGAGCTTCTTGACCACTTAGCCACCGCGGCGGGGCACGTTGCATACTCTGCCATCATTTTAGAGCGAAGCTCCAATTCTTGAATGCAGAGATGCATGTCAAATCTGCCTTGGCAGGGGCCTTTAACGGTAGGCACGGGGCCACCATACCTTCGCCCTTCGCAGTGATCTTAGCCGCTGAGCTGACTGTAGCTCCAACCGATCGCTCTCTCTAGTTGTGTTATTCGGGTCGCCCAGTGACTGCTCAGACACTTGTTGCTTCCCACGGATGAGCAGGAGGGCGTCGGCCCCTCAGCAGATGCGCGCGGTGGTGCGGGGACGAGAAGGTTAGTTTCCGCACTGCGAATGCGCGCGCCGCCGCGGATAGCTTAGGTTCTTATCACACCAGAGCTGTCAATCATCCTGAGCCTTTCGTTTGGTGCTTCCTCAAACGCCGCACCATGTAACCTTTAATAAAAAATTTGTACTCCAGTGGTAGTCGAGCTAATATCCCTCCGACCACCAGCGAAGCGCGTTAACAGGCAGCAAATGCCGGACTTCTTTTTTATTTATTGTCGGTCAACAAAGTACATACAGGCATAAAATCGGTAGCCTATCTTTGGCTAAAACTATGTATTTCGCACCAGGCACGAGAGAGACGTATCTTTGTTCTCCTTCTTTAGCGTCATGCCAATGCGGCTGCCATGGAGACCGCCGCCGCTGACGTCATGGTGCATCCTAGCAACAAAGCGACATCATGGGAGAAGGCGGTGGCGCGATGCGTCGTGGGGAGATCGAGCGGTGGCGGGATAGGAAAAAAGAGCGGTCGTGCGTATCGTAGCCGCTTCACACGCTACAACCGCACTTAAGGGCTTTGACCTCACCACACTTTAGTGGTCCGAACTGCCTCCAGCAAATTTTATCCTGTGAATTGCGTCGACAAGCCCGCCGCACCATGTACGTGCACATGCCTGCAACATATTGTCACGTGGTGTGACAATGTCGAAGGTACAAACGAACAGGCGTATGTGGCACAGAAATGAAATATTTGTTGGTATCACCTGCACGCGCAACAGAATTCAGACACTGCGGCAGCGGTAGCTGCAAGCGTGCTCGTCGCCCGTCGAACTATGAATGCCTGTTGCCCCCTCGGCGCTCAATTTAGATTTGGCGAACAAACATCTAGGTAAGGCTCCAGGAAGTCGCTAGCTAGACCTCCTACATTGCAAAAACAGACGCGAGTGGCCATGATCTTTTTTAGATACTCCTCGGAGCACCTTTTACGACTGAGAAAATGATAAAGCCTTGTCTCGCTGACACTGAGCAAGAAAATAAGAGCAATGCGGCACAGGGCAAACTCCTTGTTGCCGTGGTACCCGCGGCCCCTGCGCCGACACCCGCTCAAACCTCCCAACTTTCCCAGCCTAATCATGGCGAGCAGCTCGGGTAACACCACTATCTGGCAGTGGAACTGTCGTGGGTTAGCGCGTAAGCGTCCGGTCCTCCAGCAGTTCCTCACCGCGAGTGATCGCCCCGAACTAATAGCTTTCTCGGAAGGCGACAAGAACACGCAAATTGCCAGTTACAGTACATACCTATCGGACCGAGTAAAACCTCGACTAGAACTCTCGTCAAACGCAATCTCACTGTCCTCCAACACAATTTTGATCCAACTTCCACCAAACATGTCTTAGAAATATTGCCTCGACCGTCACGTAAACGTCGCACTAGTCTGTTTATAATTATTGTTTACAGCCCGCCCCGAGCCCATAAGGATATTTTCGGTCCGCTGTTCCTCAAAGCCCAGCTGATGGCGCAGGGGCAACCATTCCTCATCCTCAGTGACTTCAACGCGCATCACCGCGCTTGGGACTACCTCTAAGATTTGGCTAAAGGCCGATTCCTTTAGAATGACTAGCATACGCACCAGCTGATCCTTATAACGGACGTGTCCTACCCCACTAGACACGGTATGGGCCTACACCGTGACAAAACGCCGGATCTTGCCTTTACGATCTCCGCAGTTGAAGAGACTTGGTGTAACACTAACGAAAATTTCGAGAGTGATCACTTCATGCTCGAAATCGTCATACACGAGCCCATCAGGCAATGTACGCGGCCGGCTCAGGTGATTGACTGGAACTCCTTCCGGACGCACAGGAAGCAGCAGGACAAACCTCCCGCTATTACTGACATCAAGGCGTGGATAAACGAAATTGTCAAACAAGTGGACGACGCCACACAAACCGTCGAGTTAGAGGACACAGTCCCACACTGCGACCGCTACCTCGCCCGTCTGTGGGAGCGCTACTGGCCACTCGGAAATGGAACCGTGATATCCGACGTAGACTGGCACGCACACACACGAATATTGAGAACTATGCAATCAAACTCACTCGACAGAGCTGGCATAACAATTGTGACCACATCAACGAGACTCCAAACGCTCGTAACACGTGAAACCTCCTTCGACATTTACTCGATCCAGCTGGAGGCAAACTCCAAACACCCTAACAGCTCGAGCAAATCTTCCACCAGTATCCTGGCACGCCAGACGAGCTCAAACAAAACCTTACAAATACTTACATCCGCCCTGACCCAACAACCAACCTCCAGTTCTATCAGCGCGTGGAGCATTCCGGCCTAGACGCTCCAATAACTTTTGCGGAGGTCCGAGCCGATCTAACTCACCTGAATACGACATCGGCGGCCGGCACCGACCGCATTTCAAATACAATGCTCAGGAATCTAGATGATGCATCCATTCATGCTCTTACCGACCATCTTCAAGAATGTTGAGCCAGTGGTACCATCCTCCAGGAGTGGAAATGCGCCAATCTAGTCCTCATTCCTAAGCACGACAAAACACCAACCTTGGAAAACATGCGTCCCATCTCTCTCAAGTCCTGCGTTGGGAAGCTGATGAAACACGTTATCCATACCAGACTTACGAAAGCTCGAAGACAGCCATCTTCTACGAAACACAATGTTCGGCTTCCGCCTTCATTTAGCGGCCCTGGACCTTATGCGTCTTCTCCATCATCAAGTATTCAAGAGACGCACGCTAGACACGAAAGTCATCGTCACCCTCAAGGTTGCCAAGGAATTCGACAATGTCCTCCATGCAGCGATTCTTCAACAACTTCAGCTCTAGGTGTCGGACATCGTACGTATGCATACATCCGAGACTTCCAACCGGACCGCACAGTGCAACTTAAGGCCGGCATGGGAGATCCTTCCATCACCTCTCCGGAAAACCGTGGCAAGCCCCAAAGCTCCGTACTTTCGCCGATACTTTTTAAAGTTGCACTGATAGGCCTACCCAAGCTACTGGCCAACATTTCTGCTGATGACCTCACATTTTCAATCACGCGCGGCAGTGACGGTCAGATTGATGAGATTCTACAGACCGCCATCGAATGGATCGGAGCTTACCTCAGTACAGTTGGTCTCACCTGCTCGGCGACAAATTCAGAGTATGTCATCATCCCGCCCTCGGGACGACGACCTCCAAAGGTACTTCCTGACATCAACCTCCAGGTGCAAGGAAACCCGATTCCTCACACAGATCACATCAGGACTTTGGGATCACATCTACAGGTCAGTGGCAACAACATCACGCTACAACGCATCTACCAGTCGGTGGTACAGATCAGACGCCTCCTTAAGCGAGTCTCCAACAAGCATCTTGGCATGCGAGAGTCCAACCTACTGCGCCTAGTTCAACACAGGTAGCACAGAATGTGGGGCCCCAGTAGGTCCGATGTAGGCAAGTGGGGCTGGGGCAACTATCATAAAAATTTAGAGGACGCTTAAGCTTCGCCTTCAAGAGTGGAACGCGACAGCGTTATTGCACCTCGTTCGCACCGCCCACTCATTCGCTCGGTATGCTCTTGAGTGATCTAAAGAAAGGAAAGATGCTTGATTCTACAACCCGTGAGGGTGCACGGCGAAACGTCAGGGGCGAGTGGCGCGCCACGTGTCGGGGCAGCGCCGCACATTGCGAGGAGGGGTTCTTCTGTGTTTGCCGCAAGATGGCTCTGCATGTGCGCAGAGCGCAGAAGAAATGTAGGTGGTGGTGGTGGTTAAAACATTTATAAATAACAATTAAATGATTACAGAGGTGTTTGGGTTAGAGACGTATCGGTCTCCCCCTCACAATACTAGGTGGAGCCCCTATTCCGGGGCCCCATTGGCAAGCAACGCCGCCCGCGTCCGTTGAACCAAGGCCTTTTGAGCCTTGAGGTCTTGACAGCCGAGCAGGGCCGCCTCCCAGTCCTCTCTAGTTGGATTGGGGTTGGGGGGAATGGATGGGTTTGACTGGCACGCCCAGACCATGTGAAAGGTGTCAGCCACCTTCCCACAGTACTGGCACGCACCATCAAAGGACGGGTTGAAGTGTTTAAGCACCGCCGGGCACAGTACTGTATTGGTAAAAATTTTGATGAGGAGGCGCTCGTCAGCGCGATCCAGTCCCTTACAAGGGGCCGGGTAGCGCCTGTGCTCCTCCTTGTAGTAATCGGTGATGTCTTTGAATGTAAGGGCCAGATTGTCTGATTGGGAGTAGGCTTCCAAGGACAAGGAGATAGCCCGGGGAGAGAGTGCGCGGGCGGCCTGATCGGCCTGTTCGTTTCCCCTGAGTCCCTGGTAACCGGGTGCCCAAATGAGATTATGCGGAGTTGGGTCTATGTATCGGCAGCTAGATTGCAATATACGCCGGGCAAGCGGGGGAGCCCATCCCAGCCTATAATTCCGACAGGCCCCTCGCGAGTAGGTGATGATGTGTTTCGAATTGGGAATACTGAGAGCCAGAGAGATAGCAATCTCCTCCGCGTGAGTTGTGCTGTAGGCTTTGAAAGTTAGCCCGTTAACCGTGTTTGTGTTGTGTACGACTGCAGCCGTATACCACCCCCCATGGTAAGGGCCGGCAACATCCACATAATACACGTGTTGCTGGTGACCATAGTATCGCTCCAACGCTTCCGCGCGCGCCTGGCGACGACCGTTATGGTCTTCTTTGGACATGTTGCGGGGAAGGGGTCGGACCTGGAGGGCGCGTCTCCAGTGTTCTGGCACTCTCACCCTTTCCTCAATGTGGTAATCGTGTTTGATGTGCAGCCGGTCCAAGAGGCGGCGACCGGACGTGGTCTGTGTAAGACGCGTGTAGTGGCTTAGTAAGTGGGCTTCTCGTAGCTCCCGGAACGTGTTCACCACGCCCAGAGCCAGAAGTCTCTGGTTGGACGTGCTGACCGGAAGGTCGAGAGCCCGCTTGATGACTTTCCGGTGATTGGCCTCCAATTGATCCTCATCGTGTTTACGCAGGTACAAGTAGGGTGTCGAGTAGAGGATTCTGCTCGTTACAAAAGCATGGGCAAGCCGCAGTGCATCCTTGCTTCGTAATCCGCCCCGCTTGTTGGAGACCCGGCGGACCATACGGCCCACCTGGTCTCCCACCATGCGAAGTTTGGCCAGAGTGGTGTCAACTCTGCGTTGATGGTGTATGAAGAGGCCAAGGACGCGGATCTCTTTGGCCTCCCGGATCGGTCCCGAGGGGAGACTGATGCGAAGCTGAGTTGTGTCTCGAGGGGATGGACGTACGTGCACAAATTCAGATTTAGCTGGGGCGCACTGGAGTCCGCAGTAGGTCGCGTAGTCGTCGACTACGGTCGCCGCTGCCTGCAGGCAGGACTCCATGTGGCCCAGGTTACCTTGCGTTGCCCAGATTGTGATATCATCCGCGTAAAGTGCGTGATGAATCCCGGGAAGAGAAGCCAATTTGGAGGGAAGATGAAGCATGGCTAAATTGAAGAGGAGGGGAGACAAGACAGCGCCTTGAGGTGTTCCCCTCGAGCCGATGGTGTATGGCCCGTGTTCCGCATCTTGTATGCGTATGTAGGCTTGGCGGTCTGTAAGGAATTGTTTTATGTAATTGAAAGTTTTGTTACCACAGTTGGTGTGACTGAGGTGATCGAGGATTACTTCGTGCTTCACATTGTCAAATGCGCCTTTAAGGTCCAAGGCCAGGACCACCTTGTCATTGTGGGGGCATTCGACAGGAGCTAATATGTCGTGGTGGAGCTGAAGGAGTATATCCTGTGCTGATTTTTGAGGGCGGAAACCGAACATGGTGTCCGCGAAAATGTGCTGTGTTTCGAGAAATTCGGAGAGTCTGTCGCGCACCATTGTCTCCATCAGCTTGCCGACACAAGACGTGAGAGAGATGGGGCGAAGGTTCTCCACATCAATAGGTTTGCCGGTTTTCGGGATAAATGTGACGAGAGCCGACTTCCAATCGAGAGGGAGAGGAGTGTCTCCGTCCCAAATACTATTGATGTATTTGAGAAGCACGACATATGCTGCATCGGGAAGGTTGGCCAAAAGCTTGACCGTAACCTTGTCGCGCCCGGGTGCAGTGCCGCGTTTCATCTTGCTTAAGGCCGCCCGGAGGTCGTGGAGCTGGAACGGAGTGTCCAGCTCCGTGTTCTCTTTGCCTGCATACGAGTAGGCGACCGCCCGAGGGTCCTTGGTGGTGCACAGGTATCGATCCCTGAGTGTGTGCGCTAGCTGTGTTGTCGTTCCTGTAAAGTTGTGCATGACTTTATGTAAGTGGCGTTGGGTTTCCGTGCGTGTTTGTGTTGGATCGATGAGCGCGCGGAATAGGCGCCACGTATTACGACCAGACATCTGGCGCGCAGCCGTGTTGCACCTGTCTACCCAGTTAGTGTCGGCTAGCTGAGCAGCATATTCCGCGGCTTGATGTGTGAGTTCGAGGATGCGTTTTTTGAGGCGTTTGTTATGTTTCTGTTTTTTCCATCTTTTGGTGAGGCTGCGGCGGGCCTCCCAAAGATGTAGGAGGTGGTTGTCTACGTCCGTTTGCGTTTCCGTGAGCTGTATCTGCCTTTCGTGTTGTTTCAGTGCGGACGTGAGTGATTTGTACCAGGTGTCATATCCCGACTGGAGGGGGTCTACGATAGACAGAGAGGTGCGGAATTTTGTCCAGTTCGGGACACAAGCTTGTGTTTGTGGGCGTTTCAGTGGACGCGTGTAGATGGTTGTGTAGATTATACAGTGATCACTACCAAGAGTTTCCTCTGTGTTCAGCCAGTCGGCATGGCGTATGTTGCGTGTAAATGTGAGGTCCGGGCAAGTGTCGCGTTGAATCGAATTTCCTACACGTGTTGGGTTGGTGGGGTCGGTGTGGAGGTGAGTCCGAGTGTAGAGAGAAGTTCCGCAAGCTTCCTCCCACGTGTGTTCTCCCGGGGATACCCCCAGAGCCTGCTGTGAGCATTAAAATCACCGACATTCAGAAGTGGGTCCTTTCCCGCTACCTGCATAGCTTGCGTGAAAATTTCGCTTAACGTAACATTTTTAAGTTTCGGGGGACAATAAATGTTTAGAATGTGTACAGGTGAGTCAGACCGCCTTAGGGGCAGTACTGACACCATCGTGTACGCGAACGGTGGTGTTGTGGGGAGTGTGACTTCCTGTGCAGTATATTGCTTGTGAACAAGTATACATGTCTGCGGGTTGTGTTGAAATGTAGTGTAGTTTGTGAGCTTGACGCCTGCGCCGGGTTCCTGAAGGGCAACCGCGGCAACGAGGAATTCAGAGGTCTCAAGGTAGAGGCGGAGTTCATCCCGCTTCTTGCTGTTCATGAGACCTCTGCAATTCCATTGCGTTAGTGTAAGCAGCTGAGTTGTTCTGGCTCTCGACATAGGGCTGGGGGCCATGTTCGGATACGGAGGGTGGGATTACGTTGTTACTAAGACCTCCCAGTCCGCTAGTGCCCGGCGCAGACATGCAGGAGTCTTCAGAAAGGTCAGACTCATCGGGAATGACTATGTTAAATTTTGAAGGTCGGTTAACGTCCCTCATTGCACCCATGCGTTTAAGAACGCGAGGATTTTCCTGTATCCATTTTTGGATAATGTGAGTTACAGCTTGTGTCACCTGTGTGATGACATTGTCCAGCTGACGCGCTATTGTGTCATGGATAATTTTGGCAAGATCAGCCAACTGCGTTTCAATCGCGGTGACCCGAGTCTCCAGGGTTCCGAAGCGACTCTCCATATTATTAGGAATCTCCCTGTCTGTTATGTTTTCTTCCTCGTCGCTAGAGGAGGGTGGCGTAGTGATTTTATTTTTCAGCGAGTTAAGCTCACTGGCTAGTTTATCGTTTTGAGCTCGCAAAAGGGCGAGCTCGCGTTTAAGTTCCTGCGTCTCAGCGGTGCTGGTGAGGGGGGGAGGGGAAGAAGAAGAGGAGGCGACCCTTGCCCAGCTGCCTACCTTGGATTGTTTGCAGGCGGCGCCGCCAGGAGGAGGCTTTAGAGCTGGGAACTCCGCGTCTCCGGGTGGTGGCGTTGATCCAGTTGATCCCGCTGTCTTGCTATTTGGTGGCGTTCCGCCGCGGTTTTGCGTCTCCTGTTGGCGTTTCTGTTTGGCGGGGGGGCCCGATGTCTTGGGCCTTGGCTGTTGAGGCCTGATGAATTTCCTCGTGCATTCGCGGGAGCTGGTGAGGTGCGGTCCCCCGCAGATTATACACACTGGATTGCATTCGTGGGGGGCCATCCCCTCAGTACCAGCCCCCACGTTTTGGCCACAAAGTCCGCATCTTTCATTCACTGGAGTGGGACAATTGTCCGCCCGGTGACCCAGGGTGCCACAACGGTAGCACGCTGGCACTGTCTTCTTGTAACCCCTTACGGGAGTCAGTTCTGCGTTGTAGTGTACGTGCCGCGGAACGTTACGTCCCGCGAAAGTGAGCACAGCTACGTTGGAGTTCCCCAGCTTGCGCACATGGACGAGTTCTCCACCACGCCACTGCACACTATGTTTCAAAGAGTCACTGGTTTCTAGGTTGTGCACAGTAATCACTCCGCGACACACATCACCGGTGAGCTTGAGGTGTCCGTGAAGCGGGAGCGGTCCTTTGCTGGTGTTAACTTTGAAGTCCGTGAGCAGCTTCTGAACTACCTCGGCGTTCTGCGTGCCACAGACGATGATATTTTGTTAAAATAAATTGGTTCACAGGAAAGGAAAGGCGCAGTAACTGTCACACTTGCTCTGTGGACACCCGAACCGCGCCGTAAGGGAAGGGAGGAAGGTGGGAATGAAAGTGGAAAGAGAGAA
>JAJIZL010100332.1:0-10429 GCA_023969395.1 Amblyomma maculatum | reverse complement strand
GCTTAGCTCAGACCATACCACACCACGAGCTATCCCTCTGGCAACACAGCAGCGTTTTGTCGTTCTCGTAGGTTTTCCTTGCGGTGATGGGGGCAGACATTTATTAGTTGTTTTCTGCAAGGAAGTGTTTCTTAAGGAGCGGTTGCAAAATCCCAGCGTAGCTGGCAGAGGGAAGCAGTTTTTTTGACGTGACTCGATGCAATGACTCAGTGGTTACGACCCTTAACTACTGAATCTCTGTACTCGGTTTGAAATCCGAGTGCCGGAGGCTTCGTTTAGGTGAAGGCGCAACGGAGAAGCATCCGTATGCTGTGCAACGTCAGTGCACGTCCCCAGGGGATCAAAATTGCTATAGAGCCTTCAACTACGGCACTTTTCCTACTGCTCGGTGCAAGTGTCGCCCGGAAAAAATTTGGCATATACTGCGTCTTTTCACTCCTTTAAACCGATTCCTCAAGACGCTTTGTACCTCTCTTCTGGTGATCACATACTTCAGCCTACTAGTTCTTCGCAGCGTAGCCATACAGAATTACGTATCCTTGTGAACGGGCATCGTGTTCATTTTCATTTATTTATTTTTTTTTGACTCAGAGGTCTCTTTCGGGACCTTACATGAGGGTTGTTCATGAAGCCATAAGTATGGTCGACACCCCATCAGGCTTTTAACTGCCAGCTCCTTCCCTTTGTATTCGAACTGGTAGCTTGCTAGCCTGTCCTGCATCTTTATTAGAGCGAGCAGAAATATTTCTTTAACGTAAACGTTCTACAGCCAATGTGTGTCCATAAATTTAGCAGTCGTAGAGACGATACATTGCCCGAAATCAATACAACAGTTCTAATAAGAAAACAATTGATTGATCATTCAGATTTTTAGCCGCCGCGGGTGAATTCTCGCTGACAAACTTTAATGTCTCTAACGATTTGCATTCACATACAGAATCTGCTTTTCGCAACGTTGCATACTGTACTTTGCCATACAATGCTTACCTTGAGTACGAAGGGCTGTAGGGTATAATAAAATTCGCATACATCCAAAATCTAAGACGGTGCAAGCATGGTCTGCACTTTTCGCATAAGAATACAAATCCTGCCCCATTTTATTCATTGGCTACGTTGGTTTAGTCATTCGAACCAATCTCTGTGTGGAACCGATGTAGGAGTTATATTTGAAGTCGATTCGACAGGGCCGGAGGGGCCGGCATTGGGCGCCACTTGGCCAGTCGTCTGACCATGTTTCTTTTCGTTTCCAGCTGACAATTCCTACCGTTCCCCTCGGAGGTCTGTTCAACCAAAAAAGCCGCTGCCATGTGCATGTGCGAGACACCGTTCGAGGTCACCTGCCTGGCTCTCTCCTGCCTGGTGTGTAACCCTTCAATAATGGGGAATTTCTTCTGTTTGCCTTTAAGATAGCATGCAGGGCTAATTAGGAAAAAAATCACAGGACTGCGATTAAGTGTGCTTGAGAACAGGAGAGGACGAAGCCATTCTAGAGGTTTGTTTTAAATTCGTGTTTGTCATTCCTATTACTGTCATCCACATCACTTTCGCTACTATAGTCATTATCAGACAACTTCAGTGTCATTGTCATCGCTAATGTCATAATTATCATTGGCACTAACTGCAGCTTCCTTACCACTGTTACTGTCATCATTATCATTATCACTAACTGCATTGTCATTATCATCGCTACTATCATTTGTACGTTAGACAAGGGGAATCGCAATCCATTTCTCAAGAACCAAGCATGGACTAGCAGTTTGCGCGTTGGGCTGGGGATCGGAGAGTTAATGATTCGATCACCGGTGGATACGGATTTTTTTCTTAATCGTGAAGTCTTCAGACTATTTCCAGCCAACACTTTCCCAGCCCGTTAGCCGAGAAAGCCTTCCGCCTTAAAATGACGAACTTAGAAGCAGGAAATAACTGCGCTTAAACTAGAAGTTTACGCTAGCAGCAACAGTTGCGACAAGATACCTTTATTTTACCAGAATTGAATGTTACACACACACTCATAGCCTTATTCACCTGCAGTTACCAAGGTAGCTTATAGTATCACAGCATAAATCCTCTGCAGCCTTATATCACGATGTGAGGTGAATTAAGACGTGCCAAAACGACGGCCGATATAGTAGTAATCCATGACAAAGGGTGAAGCTGGCCTACAAATATGAACACATTAGTTAAATTGCAAGACATCCGCTGATGTCTCCGCTGAAAGAATGAAAAATAGCATGAATGTACAAATATTTGGAGCAGAAGACTGTGTCTCATGCACCAAAGGTGTGTTGTACCTGAAATACTGAAGCCGCGATAGGAGACGCTGTGTTGCCGATTGGCGGATAACTTGATGCCGAGCGTTGTTTTACACGTACAGTACGGTCGCGTTCCTTTTAAGGAGGAAGCCTTTCTAGGCTCAAGGATGTGCGGCAGGAAGCCTGCGTCCACCCCTGACATAGAAAAGATAGATTTTTAGATAAAGAAGGAAAACATAAGCACAAAAACCAAGTGTGTTCACTGTAGAGTAATTGGTTATAATTACAGCCACAAAAATCAAATGTGCGTCAAAATAGCGCCGGATGTGGATATTGGGCGCGGCCTCCACTGGGCCGAACGGCGCTAGTGTCGACCTAGGGGACCAAGTGGGATCACGTGACTCTCTTTACTGCTGATAAAGCAGACGCTTGACTG
Source organism: Amblyomma maculatum (assembly GCA_023969395.1). Classification (NCBI taxonomy): domain Eukaryota; kingdom Metazoa; phylum Arthropoda; class Arachnida; order Ixodida; family Ixodidae; genus Amblyomma; species Amblyomma maculatum. Next base: position 7,741 of record JAJIZL010100332.1, on the reverse strand, counting down.
AATTTGTGCATTTTAAAAGCTAATAGACCTATATTTTGGTAAAAAACAAAAATCTTCGATGATGACGTCACATTTGACAGAAATACTTCAGGCAGTGTGCAAAATGAATAAAAAAGGCCGGATTTGTGTCGAATTGCGTAAAAAACATTAAACACGAATACAACGCAAACAGAAAGAAGCAATTGAATGCAAAGGAAAGCATTAGGTCAGACGTGTCAAATGAGTGTCCCAAAAGTCGCACAAGGGCATTCGTCTTATAGCACTTAAGAGGTATCTGAGTGCTTCCAACGCATTTTTCACGCTTATTTTTTGAAGAGAGTCTTGCTCCGAAGAGCTAGGAGAGTAAGACGTCTCTATCGACTTGAAATGCACTCCTAAATAATAAATATCAGCTTACAAATGTCCCGCAAGCGGAAAGTAGGTAGCGACAGTATCTTTTCCGTGCTCACGTAAGCTGAAATATCGACATACATGGCACTAAAGCGAGCGAAAAAAGGGTGAATAAACAGAAATTAAGGTGGAATAATGAAATGAAGATGAATATTTAGTTCAATTTAATCTCCTGAATTCTTAGCCGTTGTGATCAGGATAACAGAGAAAAACATTTTTCGCGGGAGGCAAGTGCAGGACATTGCAGCGGTGCTGTCGGAAAATCATAGGGGTTAAGATATCGTTAGGAGCGTGTGGAATCAGCAGAGATACGGTGGCCGCAGTTGGCATGAAGCAGGTGTAATGCAGATCAACCCGAAAAAGTCAGCGCAGCACGACTGCGTATGATGATGACGATATGCATGCATCCTGAACCTATAACTGCCCCCCTCAGTTTTCAAATGCAGAAATTTGCAAGCCTGAACATAAATAAAATTTGCACAACATATCTTGCCCCACCTAAAGCGGGAACGTACGTGAACCTAAAGTTCTGGAGCATGAACATGGAACGCTCTACTTAAAGAAAAACCCCGCGTATCGGGCTCCTTCCAAGCGTGACTACTCGCACAGAGGCTGTGTTTGATTGTACACGATGAATACATCAAATGCTGGGTAAATCTGTTGTCCCTGTCCCCCAAAGCTTATTAGAGACGCCATTTTAGTGCTTCCAGTGAGCCGTCATCTGGTCAGCGCAAGCGATGGTCTTTGACATGAGAAGCTCGGTCGCATTGTCTGCTTCACTCGTTCCTACCGCCAGCAATCTTAGGGTGGCGACAGTTGACTAGAGGACAGCTTTTGGCAATTAGCGGCTGCTGCCGGTGGCATTCAAGCCCCACTCGCAGGCAGAAAGCATAAATAGTGTTTTTGCGGAAGAATAACATAATCAAGGAAACAAACAAATAAAAAGTAGAAGAAAACTAACCAGTTGCGGGCGACGTGAACTGACTGCCAATCCGGCAGCATTGAGGCCATAGGCAGCCTAAAATTGTTGTCATACAGCTCCCATCCTCACCCACACTCTACGTGACACTCGCATTATCACAGGACATTCCAGGTCCGCCGCTATATACGAGCATGGCACTGGCGAGTACCTTCACGGTGAGATTCAACTAAATACGTATAAGTAAAGGAATGACGAGTGCCCGAAATAACTATGTAATCACAAGACGCTAAATTTGGAGGTCGTGAGTTCTGATCCCGCATGCGGCATGTGGATATTTTTCCTTTTGCTTTTTAATCGTTTATTTCTTTAAACACATTACTTTCAAATAGGTCGTCAGAGTACTTTGAGCCTATTTGCGTGACGGCGAAAGTTCACTCTCGCTGCGATTACCGACCCTCATATTTTCTTCTCCAGTGCGCGTAACCTGGCCACCTGGCGACCGTTAGCCTGACGCCCTCTGTACTGTTTCTGCTTCTCTGAGGGCGCCCACTCCATCCTTACCCCAGTGCTCCTCTGAAAATGCTCGCTGTGGTAGTGAAAGGTTTACTGTGCAGGGCATAAAAGAATTCTAGGGAGCGCTTTGGATTCCTAAACTACAATAAGGCCAAAGCCTCTATCGCTCACTGGTCCGAAGCCCTCCACTACGGCACCTCTTTCTTTCTGTGTTAACTCCCACCTTCGCGATGACGCGATAGTTTACGTTACCAGCGAACATATAAAGCCCCGCTTTAACAGAGTCCTATCAACGTGCCTATGGGGCCTAGGGATAACGTGACTGAAACGATTTGGGCAGGTTGATTGTGGTTTTACTCTCCCACATGAAAGGAGAGGCCCGAGTTGGCAGCTCCTGCCAAACGTAATGTCAGGAAAGCCCTACGTCCAGCTAGGTTTTGGCAGTGGCAGCTGCCGCCTGCCACCTCAGTGACTTCTTCCTTCCTTCCTTCCTTCCTTCCTTCCTTCCTTCCTTCCTTCCTTCCGTCTTCACCTCCACTTCTCCTTTTTCTTCATCTTCTTCCAGCCTTTAGATGTAACAGACGGATAGTCACCAAGCGTATGAGCGCTTGAAGGCTCTCGACGTAAGATTGATGGCGCCTACGTCGCTGGAATCTTTATCACAACCTAGATTAGCAGACGAATGCAATTCAGGCAGCGGAATGGTTTGTCACCAGCCCGAACTCAGCGCGGAGAATGATAACTTTGGTAACAACTTTAATAAGGAATGGTAACACCTTTTATACGAAAGAAGAAAAATCTGGCGCACATGAAGGACACGAGGCGCGCCAAATAACCACAAAGCCGCAGTGGAGTGTTGGAGGAGGGGGAGGTGGCTGTTCCTGGCCCTACAGGGCTGGGACTGGTAGGTCTCCGCCGGTTAATTGCGGTGATGAAATGCGGTGATTGACGGCTGTGGTGACGGGCGTCTTTCTCTCCCTCTTCTTTTTCTCTTTCTTCTCTTTTTCTCTTTATGTCCCCATGAGGCAGCAGTGGTGGCTCAGCTACAGAATCAGTGGAAGGCCCATGCATTTTCTTTTCCTTCTTTCTACAGTCGGACCAACAGCGAGAGACCACGAGGGGGGCACGGCCCTGCTACAAAAATATCTTTATTGTAGGCTGTTGTCCCATTTTCGCTGCTATAGGTCGCCCATGCCTGGCACCATAGTTGCCATAGCATCTGTGATGTGAGAGAGTTGTGACGGATCTGGATCGATTAGCGAGGCATGACGGGATATTTGGTCTTTCTTAGCTCTCGTTACCAGGTACCACACCGTATCCATTTGATAGCTAAATACCACATATAATTTTTACTACGCACGCCACATCTCCTCACACGACTTTTGAAAGCACTACTTCCGGCAACATGTTCTGCGTTGCATGAGACATATAAGGATTGCGCCTTAAAATATCTTATGATTTCCTCCGGGTACGTGGCTGTTGACACTCTCTACAAGTAATCCCTAATGTCCGTTTTTTTTTTTCACTACATTTATTTGCTGAATAAAGGTGGTTTGCATATGGTATTCGCAGTATTTGAACCTGGACTTAGCAGACAATAGATTGCTGCCAGATCACTAAATGCCATAGTTCTAAGACACGTTGTTTTTATTTTCCACCTCATGGTGCGGTGTTTTTAACATCTTGCTTTCTCCATGTCTCTCCAGTTATGGAATGGTCTGCAAATCGTGGCGATTGCGGCAACAGGTGAGCATAAGGCGGTACTTTTACTTAATATTTTGGGCCACTGTCATGTTCATATACTGAACATCATTTTTCTTTTCACCTACGCATTATGGTTCTCAGCAAAACGAGCGCGAAACCCTAAAAAGTTTTGGAAATAAGACGTGCCATGGTAAAGCACTTTTGGTTTGGTTTGAGGTGTTTAGCATTCCAAAGCGACTCAGGATAAGAGCTGCTTTTCGGGTTATATCAGCCAATATGAATGGTGGGTCAATACATCTAATATGCTTGGGTGTGGACCTCTGCTATATGGCATATAAGTAAATAAAGACAATGCACTAGTTAAGGTGCGCAGAAAATTATGCTTTACCTTAAACATTTAGTCCAGATGTGTTTGATAGTTCAAGCTAATGAAAGGTTTCAGTTGGGCGCAAATGAAAGTACAGCGGAAAGCTACTAAATCATTAGTCGCTTGGCGCTAACCTGCGATTTAGGGTCGACCTGCATCTCACATGTTTTTTATAGTGAGAGTAGTATTAATACTCGAGAGTGAATCATCTTTAAGGCTAGACGTTTTCAAATAAACACCCTTCTTTCTCTGGTTGTGTCAGCTTTTTGTGACGATGGTGTGTGTTTTATACTCAAAATAAGTAAATTGATATCTGCTGCTAATGTACGTCCGCGAGAAAATAATGAAAGATGCAGAAAAACAGTTATTTTATGTTTTGATTCATATTTTGCGCACTGCCTTTGAAAACTCAATCACTATACCAACGAGTTCACTTCACAGAATTTATATACTAGAGACGCACAAGAAGGTGGTTCCTAGATTTATACTCAGTTCGGCGTGAGCTAACCTTACTGAGTAGCAGGGGAGAGATTCAAAAGGAGAATGAAGACACATTTCAGCACATTCTATTGATACAAGAACTACTTTCCCTGAAAACTATGACGAATTTAGATGGTTATGAAAGGCTAAAGATTGAAATACACTTGTCCTTTTCTGCAGTTGTTATCGCAGTGAAGCTGCTATGACAATAATTTCAATGTAATACGATGAGATTTGAAACGAGGCTTCCTTTTCGATATGACGGAAAATACAGACATATGAACCGCTTTCACAACTGCACGACTTTTTCTTTGCAGATATACAATCGTCTTAACATATTTCCTTCGCATCAGTCATACTAAAACCGTTTAGCTTACCCGGGATTGTACCTCTGAGCATCTTCAGTCTAGCGCTGTCAAGGCAGCAGGAAGCTATTATGGCTTCGAATTTCATGCCTATTGCGCCGTTCACGGTGTTGTTCCATCCAGAGAATTATTTTTTCAGATACCTTCAGGAGTGTAACATGGTTGACGTATCCGCAGCCCAAACTGACGCGGCTAACATCGAGACTTTCAACAACTTTTCCCGCCGCCAGTGTTCAAATGACGTTCTTAGCTTCGCTGGCCACTGCATTTTCGCTGTTGTAGTCACAATGTTGGCCATGTATTTTCCATCTCAACAACATTGTTTAGACCGATATCACACAATCACATGGGGTCTTGACAGCACGGCAAATTTTCGGCGCCTATAAGAAAGCTGATTTCTCTCCCTATTTAAGCTCATTTCAATTCCTCAGCTCATAATCAAATTCGAAAGGCGCCTGCGGATAAGGAGTCGTTACAGTGCTGACCCAACGCCACCAGAGAAAGGTCGTCTCTTTGCGTACGCTAGCCGTCTTCTCCCCAATGCCAAACGCAACTGTTGCACTACAGAGCGGGAGTGCCTGGCCTTTGTAAGGCTCTGACTCAATTTAGACCTCGTTTATTCGGCCGTCCTTTCTCAGTTGTCAGTGACACTAATGCGCTTTGATTTCAACTCTAGAGAATCCTTTTGGTCGTCTTGATGGGCGGGCACTACGGCTTCAAGAATACTCGTGCGACGTGGTATACAAGTCGGGATGTCTTCAGCAAGATGCCGATGCTTTGTCTCGCTTCCTTGTAGAGCTTCACGATCACGACGAGATGCTGCAGGGCGAAGGTCTGTCTCAACTTGCTCCAATTAACCCGGGTCTATGCTCGCTGCATACACTTCACCTTTGCGAACTTCTATATTCAGGCGATTGCAGCCAGTTACTAAACAAGGGTGGGCAAATCCTATTCTGGTGAGGCAGTGCGTTTACGGAGCTGTTCACCGGTATCAGGTTGCACCCTAAATCTGTTTATGCAATTCTAACGACAGGCGGAATTTTTTTTTTAATCCGGTAGAGAATTGCGCGGCACAAGAATTTGAAACGGCCCTCTTGCGTGCGAGGAGGGTGTTCAACCTCTGCGCCACCGCTCCATCTCAAGAAATTATTTTTCCTTCATCTTCGTTGTCCCCAGTCTGCTCAAAATTGGCAACGAACAGTGCAAAAGCCCATCTTTACAGCCAAGTATTGATTGCCTCTCCTCTGGAAGCTTGGATTCTTCATTTACCCAAGAAGTTCACTTCACGTTGCAATATGTCAGCATTTCCTAGAATTATTCAAGATACAGTAGGACAAGTTATTCATTCTTCCTGCACCTTATTGGGCACCACGCGTTAATTTTAGACAAGCTGCATGGTCTCGTTTTCATCCCGCCCTGTAACATCCTATGCAGTTCAAGCCATTTTCCAACCGATGGAAGCCCGCTAAGTAACCCGTAGTCGGCTCTTCGCATCTCAGGCTTCTTAATACTCCACCTATGATCGTCGCCGTTGCCGCGTCCCCTGCACTGGACTTTACCGCGTAGTACGTAAGATTACCGACCTCACCTGTGATTGTTCTGTTCACGTGCTCGCGTTCTCGACCAATCGCCCTGCCATTGACATTGTACGCGTTTTTCGTTTTAAGTCATACCAAGTCGCTCCTTTGCCAGTCTAGCGCCATAATGGCGCTTGCGAAACTTTGTATTATTGGAGAAGACGAAGCGTTTTCTCACTGTATTCGCACTGGAGGCTGATGAAGAAAATAATGAGGAACTGAGGTTTAGCAACGCCGTCTACTGTGCCTGTAATCATGTATATACCTGTACGTTACATTACGTTAGCCTTCACGCAGCAATAGGCAAAGAATTGAATCTTTACGGGTTCTGAGGGAGCTGTTTAGAACTGGAACGTTTTCACGCTTTCCAAGTTCGCAACTGTTGTAGGTGTGAGAAAAAGAACCGCAAAACATAATTTTCTGTCAAACTAAGGGCATTTTTGTTCACGGCAGTGGTCGTCGCTGAGAGGAGCGGCAAAGCATTGGAACTACGAGAGGAGTCGCCAGTCTGCGGAATGCATCAGCTATCGTATTAGTGAGAAATTTCAGCCTTGATTGGAGCCACCTTGAGGTGTATAATGATGACGGAGGAACTGGGTCAGGAACGCATAGGAGTGCTTCCTGACTGCAGTTGTCAACTGGCTAACTCGAGAGTGGCAATCAACAGATTATGTAAGAATTGGCTTATGCCCGCTATCAACAGAGCACAATTTAAAGCCTTCAAAGAACACTCGATATTCATGAGGCGAAGGCAAGTAGAAGGGAACAATTTGAAAGCTGACCCATTTAAATGGAATCGTGTAGGTAAAAACTGGAGCATTTTGCACGACACAGGCAATGATAAAGCCACGCCCAGGTAGTATTGAGAGTGAAGAAGCAAACAGAACAAAGCTTTGTGGAATTTCTAATGTTTCGAAGTAACGACGACCCGGTTCTTTAAAACAGCTAAAAGGGGGCAAACAAATAGTCGTGGACCATACAATATGAACAGTGCATAGTAGCAGAAATTTCTTCATAGTGCCCAATGCAGTTCAGACTGACGACAAATACAATTTCCTGGCACTTGCGGCAAAACTGGGAGGCGGTCATTGCATCATGTGCCCCTCAATTGTTCACTTCCCCCAGTCGACAAATACCCTTGTAGGAGCACAATATCAGCACAGATGTTTATCATTCAATCCGCGGCCGCGAATAGGTGTCCAAACATATTCTTTCGACTGGCTCACATTATGTGTCTCGTTGTCGTTAGTTGTAGCATATTGTGCTACAGCGGCCGCTTTTCGCCCCAACGGCTGAGGCCGGGATTCGATGCCGCGTCCTTGGGCACAATAGTCGAACGCACTAACCAGCGCACCACCCCGGCGGGGCGCACGGAAAGATTTAGGGTTTATTGAGAAAACAGCGCCAGTTATTACGCAAAAAA
>JAJIZL010100310.1:0-13172 GCA_023969395.1 Amblyomma maculatum | reverse complement strand
TGTGCGAGTGTACAATTCATTCTTAATGCTGACTGACGGCATAGTCGGGAGGTTGGCAGCGGTGGCGTAGCGGTAGAGCATTCGCCTCGCATGCAAGAGGACCGGGGCTCAAATCCCGGTGCATCGCAATTCTCCACCTGATTAAAAAAAATTCCGCTTGTCGATGGAATTGCATAAACAGGTTTGGGGTGTGACCAGATGCCGCTGAACACCCCCGGCAACGCACTTCCTCACCAGAGCAGGAGCTGGCCACCCTGGTGCAGCACTTGGCCGCAACCTCTCATGGTAAGCCCCACAAAACCCCGGCCCTCAGTCACCAGCGGCTGCGGAACAACTGACCACGGCGGCGGTCAGGCCTGTGACGCAGCAGGGGGTGCTAAGAATTCCTGGCTTCGCTGGACAGGCCGCCATTGGAAACTGACCCGGGCAACGTTAACGCTAGGACCCTAGCTAGTGAAGCTAGTTTAGCAGTGCTGTTAGAGGAACTAGAGGGTATGAAATGGGACGCTAGGACCCTAGCTACTGAAGCTAGTTTAGCAGTGCTCTTAGAGGAACTAGATGGTATGAAATGGGATATCATAGGGCTTAGTAAGGTTAGGAGGCCGATTGAGGCACATACTGTACTGAAGGATGGGCATGTACTGTTTTATCGAGGTTTACCAGAGAGGCGACAACTAGGACTAGGTTTCCTTGTCAATAAGTATATAGCAGGTAATATAGATGACCTCTGCAGTATTAATGAGAGGGTGGCAGGTATCGTTATTAGGCCCAATAAGCAGATAAACTGAAGTTTGTACAGGCCTATCCACCTACGTGTAGTCAAGATAATCAGGCAGTTGAAAGCTTCTACGAAGATGTAGAATCGGCAATGCGAAAAGTAAAGACGCAGTATACTGTATAATGGGCGACCTCAATGCCAAGGTAGTGGAAAAGCTGGCAGGAGACCAGGCAGTAGGTGACTATGGCATTGATTCTAGGAAGAGCAGGGGGGAGTTACTAGTTGAGTTTGCAGAGCGAAATCACTTAAGTATCGTGAATACCTTCTTCAAGAAACGGAAAAACCGGAAATAGACATGGAAAAGTCCTAACGGGGAGACTAAAAATGAAATCCACTTCATAATGTGTTTAATCCCCGCCATTATGCAAGATGTAGAGGTAGTCGGGAAAGTGCGATGCAGTGACCGCAGGATGGAGAGGTCCCGAATTACCCTAAATCTAAAGAAGAAACGCAACAGATTAGTAAGAAACCCATCAACGAATTAGCGGTGAGGGGTTGGGCTGAAGAGTCCAGGATCTCACTAGAGAATAGGTATTTAGCTCTCATCGAGGATGGCGACATTACCCTAAAAGCATTGAACAATAACATCAGATTTTATTACTGAGCGCGCGGTAGAAGTAGGCGGTGGGATAGTTAGAGAGGATACCGGTAATTCTACTAAGGAAACGAAAGATTTGATTAAGAAACACCAGAGTATGAAAGCTTTCAATCCAACAGACCCGATGAATTGGCCGAGATATCAAAGCTAATCAATAAGCGCTAGGTGGCCGATATAAGGAAGTATAACATGGAGAAAATTGAGCACGCTGTAAAGAATGAGGGAAGCCTTAAAGCGGTAAAGAAGAATTTGGGCATAGGCAAAAACCAGGTATATGCGATAAGGGACAACACGGGCAACGTCATCACGAATATGGACAAGATAGTCAGAGCAGCCGAGGAGTTCTATACAGATCTCCACAGTAGCCAAAGTTGTCAGGTCCGTAATGACATTTGCGGAAGGGAAAGCAGTCAGACGTTCCACCAGTGACGAAGGACGAGGTCAAGAAAGCATTAGAAATTATGAAAAGGGGGAAATCAGCTGGAGAGGATCAGATAACTACAGATTTGCTGAAGGACGGTAGGGATACGGTGCTAGAAAAACTGGCCGCCCTGTATACGCAGTGCCTGGTGTCATCGACGGTACCGGAACCATGGAAGAATGCAGACATTGTCCTCATTCATAAGAATGTTGACTCTAAGAACCTTAAAAATTACAGACCAATCAGCTTACTGTCTGTTACGTATAAGGTATTTACTATGGATAATCGCTAATAGAATCATGACAACCTTAGACTGCAATCAAGCAAAGAATCAAGCAGGTTTTAGGAAACGGTACTCTACTATCGATAATATCCATAACATCAGTCAGGTGATAGAAAAATCCTCGGAATATAACCAGCCTTTATACAAAGCATTCATTGATTACGAAAAAGAATTTTACTCAGTTGAAACCTCGGCGGTTATGCAGGCATTGCGAAATCAGGAGGTAGACGTGCCGTACGTGAAATTTCTGAAAGATATATATAGTGGCTGCACAGCAACCCTAGTTCTGCATAAAGTAACAAAATTCCCATAAAGAAAGTTGTTAGGCAACGAGACACAATTTCCCCAGTACTATTCACAGCTTGTTTAGAGGAAGTATTCAGAGACTTGGAATGGGAGCAGTTAGGTATAAAGGTAGATGGAGAATACCTCAGTAATCTGAGATTTGCTGATGACATTGCCTTGCAAGCAACTCGGGGGATGAACTGCAAATAATTATAGATGACCTAGACAGGAAAAGTAGACAGGTAGGCTTGAAAACTAATATGCAGAAGACTAAGGTAATGTTCAAGAGCCTCGGGAAGGAACAGCAGTTTACATTAGGTAGCGAAATACTGGAAGTAGTAGGCGAATATGTCTACTTAGGACAGGTAGTAACCGCAGATCCGGACCATGAAAAGGAAATAACAAGAAGAATAAGATTGGGATGGAGCGCATTTGGTCAGCACTCACAGATAATGACTAGCAGCTTACCAGTATCGCACAAGAGGAAAGTATACAACATTTGCATCTGACTTGTACTCAGCTACTTGACTAAAACGTGGAGGCTAACTAAGAGCTTTCTACATAAGTTGAGGACAACCCAGAGGGCTATGGAACAAAAAATGGTAGGGGTAACATTAGGAGATAGGAAGCGTGCAGAGTGAGTTAGGGAAATAACTCAAGTTACTGGCATTGTAGCAGAAAAAAAATAAATGAAGAAATGGTCATGGGCAGGACATGTAGTGCGAATAGAGGATAACCGATGCTCGCTTAGGGTAAGAAACTGGATTCCAAGGGAAGAAAAGCGTAGCAGTGGGCGGCAGAAAGTTGGGTGGGCGGATGAGGGTAAGAAGTTCGCAGGGGTCATTTGGATGCAGCTAGCACAGAACCGGGTTAAGTGGAGAAATATGGGAGAGGCCTTAGCCCTGCAGTGGGTATAGTCAGGCTGATGATGATGATGCATAGTCGGTGGGTAGGAACTCTGCCCTTAGCATCTGATCGAAATGAGTCCAGTTTTGAAACGTCTGTCGACCCCGCCAGCATGCGGCGGAGCCTTTCAGGACTGCCAAAACTCGTTGTAAAATAATGTCTGATAGTCCTTCCACGTTACGGTAGTCTAGCATTTCTTGTAGGAAGTTTGCTACAGATTTTTTGTCCGTGTGCACTTCATATGTTGGCACTGCGAGCTGCAAACGGAAGATCGGTGGTTCAGTCTGCACCTGTCGCTCAAGCAGCGTGGTTAGCCGGCTCGAAACAACGATCATATCTGCCGCAGCCTCTCCTTTTACGTTGTTGTCAGACATTGTGGCAGTCGTGTGGTTTGTTGACTCGTTACGATTAGTACCCAAGCAGCACACCAGCATTGGTCCAACAATGGTTCATCACTGGAAAAGAATGGCATCAATATTGGACTGATATTGGCATTTGGGCATTTTACTACATTCTCCATTCTTGGCCCATCTTTCGTTCCAAGATTGGTCCAGTGTTCAACCAAGCTGGAGCCACCAATGTAGGCACAATATTAGACTTTCCATTCATGCACCATGATTCTTGCCAATACTGTCCAGCATTATACCATCATTGTATTACCAATATTTGTTTAATATCAGCTATTCCATTGATGGCCCGTTGTCAATGCCAATATCATACCAATGGTTAGCCATTGCAGGTGCACTGGCTACTCCATTCATGCCGCATATTGTCGATACCAATATTAATCGAATGGTTTATGGGTACACCGGCTACTCCATTCATGTACCATTGATAATGTCAAGATTACACATTTTGTGGCACTGCCTGTGCAGGCCATAAAATGCAGCCTTTTTCATTCTAGCCATATTCGTGACAGCACATCGAACTTGCTGGAACAATAATGGCCTTTCAAATAGGAATGGCCATACTAATTCAAATTGTCGCTCATGAGCAACCAGTAGATATTCACAAAACAAGGGCATGGTTCACAAAGAGATAATATTTATTGCAATTGTTACTATAGACGGCAGTTGTTACTAGCCAGCGCTGAGGGCATACACAGCCGCAGTTAGCAGGGCAGTGGCAGGGTTGGTCAGGGCAGGGCGGGCTCTCGGGAAGTGGAAGGGGCCAGGGAGCTGGAGGGCACACTCATAGGCGTAGTGAGGAGGCTGACCCTGCAATTGCATTCACAGGTGGCATGCCTGGTTCGCCAGGGGAGGTTTCAGCAAAACACCTTTTTCTTCCACCCCCCCTGTCACAGGAACCAGGCAGCCACCTGCGAATAAATGCGTGTGCCTCCAAATCGTCCACCCCAACTTTTTCGCAAAAGGCACCTGCACAAAAACAATGAGGAAACAAAATTTACAACACTATTACGAGGCATATAAAATCGCGTGCATTATTTTAGGAAGATGTAGAAAATTCCATAATTCATGTACCGAAATTCATGGTCAATGAGAAACACTATACTGATGAGTTCCAGATTAGGTTCAGCTGCCTTGGGTTTATTAGGATGAAAGACGCACATACATTGCATAGCATGTGCCCTGTTGCATTTTGATCGCCTCCACAGCAATACCGCTGAGACAGCCAGTGTTTCATCCCACACTAGGAATTAGTGCTTGATTGTCGGCTGTCTCCGCATATGACTGGCGCGCTAGTTTTTTGCCGCTCCTACGCTTTCGGCGATGTGCAAACAGTTTATACTAAATATTGTTACCAAGAGAATGTTCGGCGACCATTTGCATTTTTTAACTGGCTAGATATAATATACACAAGCGATCTAAGCCCACGACTGCTGCACTGGCCGCTGGTTAGCTGATATACGCTTTTGACTGGTTTTGTGGGCAGTTCACTTAAACGGGAGCTCACTTAAACGGGTAGCTCACAGGTGCATCATTTTTACACATATACTGCTTGTCCAAGCAAATTTGATCCAAGGGATAAAAAAAACATTTCGGAGGCAGGCAAAGGAAACCAGATACATATTGCTGGAAGCTACCTTGAGCGCCACAAAAAAGGTTTTGTTTGAAATCCTTAATTGACATTATTTACCTAAATTACTGATTATTGACTTACACAATAAATTGTGTTGCTACTTTGAAGAGTACCGGCACAAACCACGTTTGATTATTTGCGATAAAGAGCCCTCACGTCAGCATTTTGAACGCCAGATACAGTAGGAAACCACGAAAATACAAAAATCAGGTTCCTGGACAATACAATTGAGGACTTGGCTTGGCTCGACAGCCCTGTGTAGCGTTAGACCTACAAGTTGCCTATGGTTTCTTCGTCCGCGCCAGCACATTTGTCCAGCAAGACTGTATTTGTATTTTACAGCCAAAAAATACTGTTCCACTCATTTGTATCCTTACCGCTTTGTAGTCATTATCCGCATTGCAAAGTTCGGCGCGCTCATTGTAACTCGAGCCTTCATGTGCGCCAAAGGGTCGACGCGAAGCAACCATCGCCAGCATATCACCCTTACTCATGCATGGGGCTAGCCATCATAGCAGCAGGTTATTTTTTCCGCTCAAAATCATGTTGTGAGCAGCACAATCGAGGTGCGCGAATGGGCTGGTAACGGTATCTACATAACCCGGAATTTATCTGCAGCTGGAAAAAAAGGTACATATGAGGTTTCTAACCGCAAATATTGAAACAGGGGTTTCCGAACGTGCTCACCGACTCTAAGTCCTACTTATTGTCTAAAGTGAATATTTAGTACTTGAAGCGAATAACCTCACTTCGCTACGTACACAATAAAAATTTTCTGCGCTGTCCTAAGTGGCTGCCAGCAATGCGCCACCGGTTTCCATCGTGTTTCTAATGGTTTATTTATAACCCTTGGCTCAAGATATGGGGCGCAGCAGGTGTGATGTAGCTTGAATAAAACCTGCAAGAGATTATATATATGGGTAGATTTGTAAGATTTACAGATTTCATTTACAAATTCTACGGGAATCGCGTCACTGCGGCCTTTCTTTGACACGTAATAGAGCTATATTCGTGGCTAAAATAAAGTACTCAACGTATTAATTAAGCTTAGCAATTGCAGCTGTAACAGAAAGTGAGGGCCGGCGACAGCTAAGGTGTGCCTAGCTTTCAAATTTTCTTAGATGACACAACCGTTCGAAATATGGAATATTAAAAAAAGCCCTTGATATTGGCTTTCTCACAGCGTATTATGGGTGCCTTAGTTTAGAAACATAATCCAGGTCCCATGGCCATCTTTCGATTCAAATGAAATTCTTATATGTGGTGGGCGAATATCTAGACACAAAAGAATTAACTTTAGTTTTTCAAGGTACGCGTAGTTCCCTCGAAAAAAAAAATTGTGTGGTATATCTCTAGAGATAGAAAACGCTGTTTTTTCCATTTCAAAATGTTGCAAGTTTGGATACCATGATTTTGTCATCTACTATGTTTTGCTCACTAAATATATGCAGGTTTTACATTTACAAACACTATTAGAAACCTGTTTTGTTTTTGCAGTTGAGTTATTAAAAAATCGCAAACTTTGCTTCAGGAGCGTTATGCTGCAAGAATATTATTCATTTTTAACCTTATGTACTGGCATATGATGCATTAGGTTGGTCCACTAAATATGTTTTCACTTCCTGACGCATGCTCTTAATTCCAGGCAGTATTTGGAGCTCCAGACCACTAGGTGTGTTCTCCACAACGGATCAAAATTGCTCAGAATTCGAAAACAGCAGTAAAGGGCAAATTTGCTGCAATTAAAGAAAAGATCATCTTCGATTTTCATTCAAATCCCTCTCAAAAATCTTCAGTACCTCAAAAATATCGCGGACTGAAAAGTGTTGCGTTATACTGTTTAAAAATATAACACTAAATAATAAACCGAGTGCTTGTGCTGATAATGGCCAAATTCAGCCTTCATTCTTGCAAGATCCAATAATATCTTGGCACAGAAACTATTTCTCTACATTATCTAGGTTCCATTCTTTATTTATGAAAAAATTTCAAGCTCTAGATTTGTGTGTGTTTCTGCATATTATTTTGAAATTGGACAAAAGTAAGAATACTTCATCGACTTTTTATTTATCTTTAATGCCACAGTTAGCTGATATTCATTTAAATTTATTGCAGTGGCTAGCGGCAATAGCCAAATGATGTTGACAGCCCATATCAAGGGAAACAGGATGATGATTGGTTTTCTTGAGCAGGTTTTTCAAGGTTTGCGGAGGTGCTTTTAAATCAGTGAAGATAACCCATCGTCCAGGAGTCGGGCACAGGATATAGGAACAAGCTTCTTTAATTACATGGAGCTCAGCTGTCGCAGATGATGTCTTCCGCTGCAGCCGGTAAGGCAGGACATGGCTTATTGAGGGTACATAAAGGCCACAGGATAAAGTGTCTTGAGCGGTTGAACCGTCGGTGAATATATGGGTGTACTGCGTATATTGCTTGACTAAGTAGGCGAGAGCGGCTTGCTGAAGTGCTGCCTGTGGCATGCGGCACTTCGCATCCACGCCAGAAACAGACATATGCAACTTTAGAGACCATAGTGTCCATTGAGGAAAGGCGAGTGGTAGTAGATTATGTGGCTGAATAATAGTAGGAAGGGGTGGGAACTGTGCAGCTTGACCAAAGCCAGATTTACAGTGAGTTTGGTGGACACAGTGCAAGAAATGCTTCACCCCTTGGAGAACATGTCGAATATGGGTGTACATAGTTTCTTGAGCGGCAATAACAATTAGCGGGAGACATCCTGCTTCTGCAAGTTATCCTAATGCAGAGGATGCCTTTAGGAGTCAAAGGCACATCCGTAAGCAGTTGTTCCGTGCGACTTCAAAAACCTTCTTGCTTTGAAGCACCGGTAAATAGTATTCTTTCAAGCACCGGTAAAAAGTAGCGTAACGCTCCTTAAGTGTTGCCTTTTCAAGTAGAACCATCGACAGGCAGTTGCTGCCCCATCGTGTTCCCACCATGAATCTGAAAACCTGCAATGCTGCAGTGATTCTCTCGTGCAGTGTTTACATCTGAGGTGCCCAAGGGAGGTTGCTGCCAGTTATAACACCTAGGAATTGGTGTGATCGTACGTAGGACAGTGACCGTCCACCGAGAAGGAGCTGGTATCGAGTCATTTTTTTCATTGTAAAAGCGATAGCAACACTTTTCTGGTAAAGGCAAGGACCCCAGGTAAACAAGTACATTGAGATGTGCAGTAATGCTCTGAATTTGTTGCTGTGTTGTTTAACGCGAACGTGATGCTCTCCAGATGCAAATATCTGCAAAAATTGTTATGCCCACTAAGGTACGTCTCTCTTCACTGCTTGAAAGAGAGTTGGATCATGTGGAGTGCTCATAAAAATTCACCGCTTTTGTAAAAAGTGCCGAATCCTGTTGTAAAGCTTTCTACCGAGGCCAAGGCTGGACAAGGCTGGCCGAGGCTTCGAGAATTGCATGATGAAAGACAGACTCAAAAGTAGCCTTGATGTCAAGGAAAATGGCTGTTAGGGATGCACCCAGCGTAAAGGTACTCTACAATGATGAGATCAGGTAATATAATTTTCAGACGCAGACCTATTGTCGCAAAACTCGTTCATTCCTTCAGAATATTCATTTCGGCTATCGGGGAATCAGGTGACGCGTTTGGAGATCATTTGCTCCATAAGCTTACCTACGCAGCTCAGTAGCCAGTAACCACTTAAAGAGTTTACCTACATTAAAATACGTGAACAAAAACAGCGAATTGTAAATAAACGACAGATGAACATTAGAGGGTATTACGTACATCGCAAATGCAAATATGGCAAATTCAATTTAATTGCAGCATTACATATACAACAGGGATCAATGAATGGTTTTTTTAATAAGTATGAGGAAACAGGGAGGTTGTATTACTTAGAAAATAATTGGTTCGATTTATGGAAACATGATGCTAGGTATGAACGATTGAACCTTTCTCAGGTTAGCCAAGTGCGAGAGGAGATATGCGTGTGCGCTGCAGTGAGGATAGCCAAGTTAATAATGATTTGTAGAAATTTTCTAGTCTCTTTAGCTTCTCTTCAGAACTTGATGTTATAGCGTAAAAGTGTTTTTGGAGGTTTTTGAGGGCAATGGAGGTTTTTGAGTGCGAGTATATTCAGTGATCAATGCGAGGCAGTGCTGATAAAATATGTTTGCGTGCAAGTCAGTGCAGTGTTATTTCTGGAGCGGAAACTCCTCCTTGCCATGCTTCAGCAAGATCAATGAGTATGGTAATTTAGCGCGAGGTGCACAGCGAGCAGCTGGCACCACTCTCTTCTTTGCACGTGCGGTACGCGGCTTCCTTTCTTCTACAACTCGCTGAAAGTTTTGCACCAGTACCTATCTCCACAAATACATATTACTGACACAATGCAGCAATACCTCCCAGTTTCATGCCTAACCTTCACCTCCACTGAAACCATTGTCCAGCTCGTTCACCTCCTCCTACATTCACTTCAGATGGTCACCGACACCTTCATGTCATCTAGGCTGGCTATGATGTCATTTACGTTCGCAGAGAGAAATGGAGAAGTCGGGCTCTGGAACCATCCCTTCTGCGGCAATTCTTTCATGTTCAAAGGCTCACTAGAAGAGCTAAACAGCAACTCACATCTGATAGGGCTTAATTGAGCTATCGCCCTGTAAAGTTGGTTCACGTTGATTTTGCCTCCGCACATTTTGTCTGTCTTTAGCTGACTTCACCTTCTAACACACTGTTTGTCTCAGGTGCCCCCTTCAAACTTATATAGATGCAGATTTGTATTGCAGATTGTGTTAAGCTCGAAACTCTTTTCAGTCACAGGGAATGGGTCCGGCTTTTCATTTCAGCCTATTTTTGTAACACCAGAGTTTGGGAATGTGTAGAGGGATGGTGTTCGGGGTTTAAAAATATAATAATTGGTTCCCAGGAAGGGAAAGGCGCAGTATCTGGGTCTAGGGAGTAGATAAGGAAATGTTTCAATGGCCTCCATAATGTTGTCATTATCATTATGTATTATCTTCCTATCTACACTGTGTGCTGTTCAAAGACGCATATGTTTCTCCCCTTTTAAATCCTAAACGCAGTCTTCCAATACCAGCGAAGAGGCTGATATCACCTGTAGATCGACTATTGTACTTACCTTCTCTACGCCTTGATTCTCTTCGATGTCAGCTGGTTACATTAAACTGAATTAACTATGTTGCCTGTGAAGGTAAGCACAGCCAACGGTCCTATATGGTTGTTCTTGAGACCTGATCATTGTTGACCGATTTTGTTGCTTGCCCACATATAGCAACGTTGTCTTCAATATGTTTCATCCCCTAAATTAGCGTTGATGGTGTGTTCCACATAAATATTAACCCTTTAATCTGTCATTTAGGAAATAGTCTAAGGTACTTTCTCTCAAAGTGTTTTTCTATTTTTTGAGGAACATTTCTCTCAGCACTACTTATACAGGTAATCTTAAGCCAGTTCAGCATTAGAGTTCGGTGACCCTGGCCCAGGAAATACTGGGTGCTCAGTATTCAATTGCAGTAATTTTATGTACATGTTGTTTTAGTATTTTAATTTTTTGCTTACCTTGTGTGAAATTACAGTCTCTTCCAGCCATGAGTCCATGTATTTTTGACCATTTCCCTTGCCTTCATATCTATCTCAAACTGTTATTCAATATTACCATGAAAACACGTTTTAATCGTTTTCCCCAACACGATAGCATGTAGGCTAAACAAATACACTTTAACACTAAATATGGTTTGGTCTGGTTAGGGGGGTGTATTGTCTAAAAGCAACTTCGGCTATGAGAGAGGCGGTAGTGGAGGACTCCGGAAATTTCGACCACCTGGGGTTGTTTAACGTGCACTGACATCGCACAGCACCCCGGCACCTTGCTTTTCGCCTCCATGGAAAAGCGGCCGCCGAGGCCGGGATTCGATCTCGCGTCCTTGGGAACAGTAGTCGAGAGCCGTAACCACTGCCCCACTCCGGCGGGGTAATACTAAATTTAAGGCGTTTCGTGAAGCTTTTGATAAGAATAAGACTCATGAAGACAAAAATGTAGGAAAACGTGTGTTTAACTTAGCCTTAAGTTCTTAGGATAAGTAATTCTAGGTGAATGTTTATTTTTACACTAGCAACTCTTCATCGCTGTGACTGTCGTTCGATACAAGTGGTTTGCATCAATCATCCACACTGTGTGTCTCAGTACTAGGTTTTTATTCATCTGACTAAGTTTAAAACAGTATTATTTCCATCACATTATTCTTATTGTAGACCTCGAAAGACGAAGAAGAGAGCTTTTGTATATATAGCACAGGGGACCTTTTAGTTATTCGGAGCTCCAGAAAGTACTGAGGATCCTTGAGCTTCTTGCTATCAGTTCTATTTGCGGCAATTTGCTAGAGATGGCTTTGACCAAAGCGGGAATGTTTTGCGTTGTTTTGGGACTCCTTATTGACAGCTATGAGTAGGGATATAAATAGAAATTTTTATGGCAATTATTACCCCTTCATTATTATCAAGGTGGTAATATTTCGCACTAACGTCCGCGCTTCTCTTTTTTCAGATGCGGTCTTGCCTGAGATGGCTCTCCACCTTGGGGAACAGGAATTTCTAGGACTAAAATGTAAGGTGGAAAGCACGTAGCACAATCCTTCGCGCTTAATACTCCCGTTTCTTAGCTTGTGCAGAGTTCATCAGGTCGGCAGGTGCTAGATACTGTACCCAATGGACGAACTTCATTCTTTCAAAAATAAGTCGTTCCATCTTTTAGCTGCATTCTGGCTGTTCAATGTTCGTAACGTAATACAGACAAAATATTCATCACAAGATAAAAGGCAGACAAATATCATTGCCCCGAAAAGAGAAATGAAAGAAATTACGATAGAATTACGAAATTACGAAAGAAATTAAAATATAGGAACCAATGCTATGCAATGTAGATAGCAATAGGCAAAATATAAGTGGAGGGAAGAAGACGTTGTATATCCTTTCTATATTTCAATGTTTATTTTATATCAAGAAAACGTAATAATTCTCTCAAAATGGATATTCATTTTAATAGTAGTGGCGCATTCTTTGCTTGGGTTTGCTTTGCATGAGATCTCAGGGACAGCAGTGTATTCTGTATCAAGCAGCGTCACCAGTTTTCAATTGACCAATAAGCCTGGGGTTTACTTACATAGCATTATACTTGGAGGTCGTGGTACAAATATTTTAAATTATTACTTCCTGCAACTTGCACGCAAAATAAATGTGCCATCATAAATTAGAACAGCATATTTTGGTACTAACCTTGATAGTCCTGCTTTCTACGTAAATTTGTCTTCTTTACAAAGCAAGCAGTGAGCAACACTTTTTAAACACAAAATTAGTGCGTATTCGAACCTGATATGAAGACAGTCATTTTCCTCAATGTGCAGGCTAGGACGCAGCTTTACAGTAATATGGTATCAAGAACTACCGCTAATTTTTGTTTCATTTATCCTTCTCTGCCAAAGATTTAAAATGTGCGGCGTGACAGTAGGTCCAGTGTGCATGTTTCTGGGGAAGCGGAGGTTATCATGATGAGCAGTATAGAGCGATTTGAAGGTTTTCGGGCGACTATAGACCAGCCTAGCATTCCACAAGTCTAGCGGTTGGTTTCGCAAAAGGTAATATCGCGACGTCGCACTCTTTTCGCCCTCGTTAGCTGTTTCATGCTAGAAGCGTCCCCGGCAATGAACTCACTACCCTTTGTTTTCTAGTTGATGATAGCATTCGTTGCTATGGAAAGTGCGGGTTTAGTTACCTTTTACCTTCGCGGACCCTAATAAACATTTGGTGGAAATTCGTCACGCGCATTACAATGATCGCCGGTTCAGTAATGCAAAAAAAAAAAAA
>JAJIZL010100306.1:0-12925 GCA_023969395.1 Amblyomma maculatum | reverse complement strand
TTGGTTATGAGGACTGTGTGAGATTTGCCATAAGAAGGAGGCAGTTCGCTTACGTCATAAGCCTCGTTAAACACTACAGTAACGACTGGCGCTATTTCGAGTTTAATTTGTTTGTAAAATGCCGCACTCAAGCCGTCTAGACCGGGTGATTTTCCCGGGTTTCAATAGTTTATCGCAAGTTCGACCTCTCATTCAGTTATTGGCAACTCCAATCCTAGTTTCTTTTCTTCATTTAGTCTTGGTAGTGCCCTGAGATACTTGTCATTAAATGCTCTTATATCAAAGTCGTGCAATGCAAACCGTGTCTGGTAGTATTGGAACAATGCTCACTGAATATATTCATTGTCATCCGATAAGACGCCGCCTCATTCTATATTTCCGATGTGTTTTCACTGTTTCCGGCCACCACCGAGTGCGGACGCAGGTAGAATGGGCTCCAGCGGAGCGGCGACAGCGGTGCTTGCTGGCCGCGGAAACAGGCTTGAAGATTGTGAAGTTAAGGATTGCCAGATCATTTTGCCAGCATTGCCCACCGTACGTGTTGTTTTAAACACCGTGTTTCTTCGTGGCGACGTGCAAGCGAGGCATTTTGGAGTTGAAGATTTCCGGGACGCCCTGAACGAGTCTCGAACGCTCCCAGATGTGGTCGCGTTGGGGGCGTACCAAATCAACCATGTCTGGGCGATTACGCTGTGAAATTCCGAAGCAGCCAAGAAGCTTCTTGCAGTCAAGGAACTAGAAGTAAAAAAAAAACGCAGATGTCTTATAGATCCCGAAGACCAGCATGTGAAGCTCAGGCTGGACTGGATGCTTCACGATGTGGCCGACGAGGACATCCGGACCGTCTTCGCAGCATTTGAAAAGGTTACGGAAGTGGCTCGTGAGCACTGGCGGGTTCAGGGTGTCAACGACAAAGGTTCAACAACAAGAACTGTCCTCCTGAAGCTGAAGCCCGGATTCAAAGTCGATGATCTGCCCCACCAAGATACGCATTGCCGGAGAAGTAGCCCTGGTTGTGGTGCCTGGACGACCCATGCAATGCCTGCGTTTTCATGGCACAGGCCATGTACGACGTGAATGGAAGGGGCCCCGCTGTTCAATGTGCAGACGCTATGGCCATCTGGACAGCGAATGCGTCCGCACTTACGCATCGGCCACGGGTCACGGTTCGAGAGGCGAGTCAGCGCAACTTCTAATGGACATGGTGGAGGCGGAAGAAGCGGCGAAAGGTACCGAGGGGTTCAGGAAGATGACAGAGGAGACACCTTCTGTAGTGAGCAAGGACACCAGCACATCTGCCACCGGAGGGAGGGCACCTGAAGCGCCACTACCTCTCCAGACAGACGGTGGAAAGACTAGCGAAGAAACCAGCTCTACGGATTTCAATGCTGACATTTCGTTGAAATGGGAAGTTCAGCAGACTAATACCGACGGCCAGAACACCAGCGTGATGTCTCCGGCTAAGCGACCACACGCCCAGACCGACACCGAGGTCAACAATGCATGAGCCTGTAGCGTCGGAGAGCAGCCAGCAAAAACGCCCCAGGCCCGGCCCTGAATGTTCAAGCCGCGGCGGTCGGAAAGGCAGGCCATCGACAAGGTCCTACTGCAGTAGGCTGTAACCTTCCTACTGGATGGCTCCGGTGTCATGAATAACCTCTAGCAGAATGCTAGACACGAAGGGTAAGCTCCATGCTCTTGGCCTCCTTACACTACGCGAAAATGGCTCCTGCACCCCCGTTGAAAGTGGCCACACTTAGTGTCAGAGGTCTGGCAGGAAAGAAAAAGCAGAGCCAAGTGCACCGACCTTTAACGGAGGAGGGAATCGATCTCTTAGCTGTACAGGAAACGAAAATTGAGGGTGAAGAAGAGACCGGGAGCATGGTGCAGCGTTTCACGTCTGGATTTTACGCTGTAGTGAGCCACGCCACAGGCACTTCTGCAGGATGCTCCGTTTTGCTAAAAAGCTGCCAGGTCGTGCGGTGAAGGCCTATTTCTCATGTTTGTCGGTAGGTGTGTTTTTGTTGATTTCACTCTCAGCTACGCTGAGTGGCGCTTTGCACGTCTGTACGCACCAAATCAAACAGAGGAAAGGGCGGCGTTTTTTGAAAGCATTGAACAGCATCTCAGTTGGCAAAAACACCTCATTCTTATGGGCCACTTCAACTGCGTCCTTAGTAGACCCGATGAGACCAGTGTGCGCAGTTTCAGAGACGTAGGCACTGGGGTACTGTCCAAATTTGCGAGGGAGTGGAACCTTAAGTATGTGGCGGAATGTCTTAACTGCGCGTGCAGTGTAAAATACACATATTTTCAGTGTGCAAGCCGCAAGCTTCACCGCATATATGTTTCGCTTTATGTGATTACAAAATTTAGTAGCTACCATGTTGTTCCCGTCTCTTTTCTGACCACTGTTTAGCAATAAGTGTGATAGGATCACAAAACCGGGGCAGTGTTTTCCATTCGGACCAGTGGAAATTAAACAACAGGTTGATTAAGGACAAAATTTTCATAGATGCAGTAACGGAAGAAATAGGCGAGATAAACACTAATAGTACACTGAGAACATGACAGCAATGGGAGCGTTGTAGGTAACAGCTTAAAATAATAGCAATCAGTAGATCTAGTGTCCTTGCCCACGAAAAGAAACATATTGATTGCAACTTAAGGTCCCTGCTTGAAAAAATGCTTGAAAATGAATGTGCAGCGCCTGGCAAATGGACCGAAAATATAAGGAAGATTAAACGAAAAATCGAATTGATAGAGCAAGATTGTTATCGCGGTGCGCTTGTGCGTGCGAGATCGGAAGAGACAGCTGCAGGGTAGGCACCGTCGAGACGAGCGCAAGGAATTTTTAGCGGCCACGCCGACAACTGGAACGTTTCGGAACGTTGATGCATTTTATGTCATGACCGCATTTATAAGGTTAGGACTTCGTGTTTCGCAGTTTACAGTCCATTGCTGCCGCTATAACAATTACAATTTCTTGATCATTGGAGCTAGCTGGCTGCTCTCATGACTTGCAACTAATGTTCTGGATGCCTATGCGCGCTATTTTGTGCACTGGAATCATTTTAACATGCGGAGTTTGACATCGCTGGTAAACGTACCAACGCCGGCTTTTCGGTGGTGCTCTGCTACCGTTGGCGTAATTTTCGCTGAGCTTTAGTACAAACCTTCAGGGAAAAAAGTGCGACCAAGCTTCAATACTGGCAAGCGTAGCAGCGATGACACTATTTTGCGTGTAACTAAACCTTATTTGTATCTAAACATTTCGGGAAGTGTTGCGATGACCGAGAGCTCGGCTGCTTTATGCACAGAGTAAAAAGAAGCCCAAAAGCTTGAGAAACACGCAAAATATTATGCATTATAAGCGCTCTATGTTGCTGTTTTTTTCTCTCATGGGCCCATCGCTCGGTAAACTACTCGCTTGCACGTTTGATGTTTTTCTTTCTGCTGTTTATACTGGGCCGTGGTGCAGGCTACGCTCACCTGCGATTGAGCCCGTATTCCCATTTGACAGTAATCATTGTGTTAGAGTGCCCTTAGGATCAGCTGTGAAATTTGTTATGCATGGTGACCCACATTATTCAATTCCAGTTTTAGTTGTACGTTAATAGTAAGTGTGTCATGAGATATGAGAGGCACGGCGGTCGTGGTCTCTCTCGAAACACACGAAACAACCTATCGAAACATAAAAACTCTAGAAAAAAGATACTGCCTTTGTTTTCTTACAGGTGTGCAACGACGTCGCAGCAAAAAAAAAAAACGCTTACTTGAACCATATTTTTCATATGCGCCCCGATGGTCGATTGCGAGTACGCTGTGGCCATGTTGGCCCCTGAAGGATGCTACACCGGTCAATGCCGCAGGCCGCACCGGCTATACAGGGGCACTGGGACCAGTGCGGCCCCAGCGCACATACAGCGCTTTTCCCAGTGCATCACGGATGCCAGCGACATACCCGGCGTCAAAACGCTAATCCCAGCGTTTTTCTCCCATCGTACCAGTGCACCCAGCGTCTTCCCGTTACTGCTCCAGTGAATATCGCAGACCTCCAGCGTGCCCAGCAGATCCAGTGCAAAACCAGCGCAAACATCTTACTGGTTTCGCACTGGAAGACGCTGAGAAACGCTGGTTTTTGCAATAGGGTATTTATTGTCAGCAGAGACAACCACATGGTCTTCATGCTGCAGCACAAATTAATAAAATGCACACACGTTTTTCACACGGAGATAGAACACAAAAGAAGAAACGAAAACACATGAAATAAAATTGAGAAGGAAAGAGTTACGGAAAGACATCAATGAGTAAAATGTCTTGCATACACATTGTGTGACTTAGAGAGCACATCAGGAAAAAAAAAGAACGATAGGGAGAAAAAAAAATGTCATTGACTATAGTATAATAGAAATATGCATAAAAGAAACAACCAATCCAGGCGCCACAAGTGTGTGGTACCTAAAGCACAGGCTAGAAATACAGAGAAATACAATAAAGAAATAGAATTCAACGTGGGACAATAAGATTCAAATATAAAGTTTAAAGGAGAGAGAGAGAGAGAACTTTTATTTGTCCAGCGGAGTGGCTATCCCGCTTTTCGGGGGTTAGGCCGGGACAGTCGCCTTAGTTGCAGGCCAGTAGTTCTTGGACTCCGGCGGCATCTTCGGCCAGTCGAACAATTTCACTTTGGGTTCTTTGGACTGAGCTTCGCAGAAGGCTCTCCTAGGCGTCTTTAGCTATATTTTTAGCCAAGCCTGGGGACTTTGCACATTCCCATATTATGTGATCTAGAGATCCCCTTTCTTTACATAGTGAACATAGGTATGATCGTATTTCTGGCCATATATGGTTGACAAGAACTGGGTTCGGGTATGTTTTTGTCTGTAGCTTTCTCCATGCTACTGCTTCCTCTTTGCCTAGCGTGGGGACTGGTGGTGGTAGGACCCTGCTGCTCAGTCTGTAGTGCATTGTTATTTCGCTATAGTTAATCAGGTCTTCTTGTTTGCCTTGCTCTGGTGGCACTCCTCCAGCCCGGTGTGTGAGATCTCGGGCTTGTTTGTGTGCCGCCTCGTTTCCGGGCACGCCTGCGTGGGTTGGCGTCAAAACATGGGTGACGTCTATTTCTATTCGCTTTTGATCGAGGACTCTACCCGCGATTTTTGCTATTAATCAAGCGGTGTAGCTCCTGATAGCGCTTTTGCTTTCACTGACTATGTATTTTGCCTCGGTCTGAGCAAGAGCCAGTGCTATTGCAGCCTCTTCCGCTGTCTGTACCGATTTTGATTTTATAGACACTGCTGTAACCATTTGTCGCTTGCCATTGAGTACGACTCTATTCATTTTTCCTTTGCCGCAGTATGCAGCGTCTACATATGCCATTCTACCTGAATTTTCCGTCTCGAATCTCCGTGTCTGTGTTTCGACCCTTTTCTCTCGTCCTTGCTTATTATATTGAGGGTGCACGTTCATTGGTAATGGCGGGATATGGATCCATTTCCGGACCTCCACTCTCATTTCCTCTGTCGTGCCCCAGTATTCCTTCAGTTGTATACCTATTTCACTCAATATGTTCCTACCACCCTTAGTTTTCTCTAGCCTTCTTTGTTGTGTAGCTAATGTTGCTTCAATTATTTCATCTAAGATGTTGTGTATTCCCAGCATTATTATAGTCTGTCCGTGGAGGTACCTGCCGGGAGGTGTCATCATCATCATCAGCCTGACTATACCAACTACAGGGCGAAGGCCACTCCCATATTTCTCCAAAACCCGGTTATGTGCTAGCTGCATCCACTTGACCCCTGCGAACTTCTTAACCACATCCGCCCACCTAGCGTTCTGCCGCCCCCTGTTACGTTTTCCTTTCATTGGAATCCAGTTTGTTACCTTAAACGACCATCGGTTATCCTTTCTTCGCACTACATGTCCTGCCCATGCCCATTTCTTCTTAATTTCCACTACAATGTCGGTAACTTGAGTTATTTCTCTGACCCACTCTGCACGCTTCCTATCTCTTAATGTTACCCCTACCAAAGTTCGTTCCAGAGCCCTCTGGGATGCCCTCAACTTGAGTAGAATTCTCTTGGTTAGACTACACGTTTCAACCTCATAGGCGAGTACAGGTAATATGCAACTGTTGTATACTTTCCGCTCGAGCGATACCGGTAAGCTGCTAGTCATAATCTGCGAGTGCTTGCCAAATGCGCTCCATCCCTTTCTTATTCTTCTTGTTATTTCCCTTTCATGGTCCGGATCCGCGGTTACTACCTGTCCTAAGTAGACATATTCGCCTACTACTTCCAGTACTTCGCTACCTAATGTAAACAGCTGTTTCTTCCCGAGGCTGTTGAACATTACCTTAGTCTTCTCTATATTGATTTTCAAGCCTACTTTTCGACTTTACCTGTCTAGGTCATCAATCATTATTTGCAGTTCATCCCCCGAGTTGCTTAGGAAGGCAATGTCATCAGCAAATCGCAGATTACTGAGGTATTCTTCATTTACCCTTATCCCTAACTGCTCCCATTCTAAGTTTCTGAATACTTCCTCTAAGCAAGCTGTGAATAGTACTGGGAAGATTGTGTCTCCTTGCCTAACACCTTTCTTTATGGGAATTTTGTTACTTTTTTATGAAGAACTATGGGTGCTGTGCAGCCGCTATATATATCTTCCAGCACTTTAGCGTACGGCTCGTCTACCCCCTGATTTCGCGATGCCTGCATCAGCGCCGAGGTTTGAACTGAGTCAAATGCTTTTTCGTAATCAAAGAATGCTACGTATAAGGGCTGGTTATATTTCGAGCATTTTTCTATCACCTGATTGATTGTATGGATATGATCGGTAGTAGAGTACTGTTTCCGAAAACCTGCTTGATCCTTTGCTTGGTTGCAATCTAAGGTTTTCCTTATTCTACTAACGATCAGCGATTGCTAATTGAATCGCCGGGACGTGTAGTGCTCGTTTAATGGAATTTCTGATCATGCTACCGATCCTGTCTTTTTCGGCTTTTTTCAGGTCAAAGTATGGCGTGGCATACACGACCCTGCTTGTTACGGAAGCTTGTATGAGCCTTAATAGGTTACTTTCCTTAAGGCCTCCTTTTTTATTAGATATTCTCCTTATAAGGTTTTTCGTTTGTATGACCTGTCCTTCCTGTTTCTTTATCGTTTCTCCGTTGTACCCGTTCGTTTGGAGGACCATTCCTAGCACGCTTATTTGCTCGACTTTAGGGGCTGCTTGTCCCTCCACTTCTATATTAACGTCCACTTGTTCTTTTTGCCTTAGGTGTTTCGGATTGTATATAAACAACTCCGAGTTTTCTGAGGAACATTTCATGCCCCTCTCTTTTGCATATTGTACAGTGTTGTTTGCCGCCTCTTGCAATTTTTGTTCGATTTCAGCGTCGCTGCCTTTGCTTGTCCAAATAGTTATGTCATCCGCATATAGGCTTAATTTTATGTCTTCTATTTTATTTACCTTTTCTGGACGTCAACGCATGGCTATGTTGAAAGGTGTGGGCGAATGCACCGCTCGGTGTGGCGTGGCCCTGCTCCCCAGTTCGAATATCTGAGATTCTATCCCCTGGTATCTTATTTTTGCTTTTCTGTCTGTTAGAAAATTTCTTACATATTCATACATTCTTTCCCCTACGTTCACTTCTGTTATGCCCGACAGTATAGCATCGTGTTTTACACTGTCAAATGCCTTCTTCAGGTACAATCCTAAGATAACTTTACCATCTTTTGATCTTGAATTTACTATACCATGGTGTATCCTGAGCATAATATCTTGCGTACTAAAATGTTGCCTAAACCCTATCACCTCCCGGGGCCATAGCTCATTCTCCTCCATGTACCTGGTCAGTCACCTCTGAATCACATGTTCGAATAGCTTACCCACACATTATTTGAGTGATATTGGTCTCAAATTATCGATCGTAGGAGGTTTTCCGGGTTCGGGTATTAGAACTATATCAGCGATTTTTTATTGATCTGGGATTTCTCCTGTTCCCTAGCATCTCTGCATGGAATTAGTTAGCTCCACTACCGAATCGTTATCCAAGTTCCTTAGCATCTTATTTGTTATCCCATCCGGCCCTGGGGCCGATTTTGTCTTTATTCTACGGATTTCTGCTACCACTTCAGCTACTGTTATGGGGGCATCTATTCGCTGGTTTGGGTGTCCCTTGTAGGTTTCTAATTTATCTTCCCTCACTTCTCCGATCTGTTTGTCTTTACGTTCTTTAAAAAAGTCATCATCGCTGCCTCCATGATGGTGCCTAGCCTTTATCAACTTAATGGAAGTTTGCGTTTTAGTTTTCTTTGGGTCTAGCAGGTGTCGCATTATGCTCCATGTCATTATTCTCCACATTTGATTGCACCTGTCTCCCCAGTTTTGCTCGCATAGGTTTTGTGCGTGGTCTTCTATTTCTTTGTTAAGCTTCGCTATCCTTCTTATAAGACACTTGTTCTATTCCTGTTTCTTAAGTGTTTTTCCGAGACTCTGCTTGGCTTCCCACATGTGCAATAGCCGGCTGTCTACCACCTCTGGAGCATCCTCCCCCTGTACAATTTTGGTGTGCTGTTGGACGTCTCGTTTAAGCCTGTTACACCACTCTTCGATATTGTTTTTGGGTGGAATTTCCTCGGCGGTTTTCCAATCTCTAAACTTGTCCCACTCAGTGATTTTGCTTTTCTTGATTTTTCGCACTTTCGGCTCTCCTTTTCTATTATTTACTATGATATAATGGTAACTGCGTATGTTTAATTCCAGGTTGTACCACTCTAGACCTTCTATGTTGTTTGAAAGTGTGAGGTCCGGAGACGTGTCCTTGCTGACACTATTTCCTATCCTCGTCGGGCTGTCTGGCTTGTTATTCAGTGTGAAGCCTTGCTCCTGAATATCTTCCCATAGTTGCCTGCCTTTGGAGCATTGTCTACTGTAACCCCATGCTTGATGTTGTGCTTTGAAGTCACCTACTATGAGTAGCTGTTGCCCTCCGTATATATTCTTAGCCTTTTTTTATTAATGCACGGAATCTGATCTTTTTCTGCTTTGGCGAGCTGTAGATGTTGAGTATGAAAATATTAGGCTCTGTGATGCTCCCGGCTAATACCTCCACGAACAAGTGTTCTATGTTCCTGGATCCCATGTGGTGCTCCAAAGCTGCCACATTTCTGTTTTACTAACGTTGTCACCCTCGTTCTGTCTCCTTTGTTACTATGGAAAGCTTGGTATCCTGCCAATTTCGCAGGAGCCTCTGTTTCCGGCAGCGCCATTGCGGGAGGTTGGTTTTCTAATTGTTTAAGATGCTGCTGTAGCACTGGCCTCTTTATCCTAAAACATCTGCTATTCCATTGCCAGATTTAACTGTTAATATTCTTCGTTCTATCCATCTTGAAGCTGAAGTAATGCTTCCTCTGCTTTTTGCTGCCACCCTTTGTTGGCTGCCAACTCCACCTGTATTAGGCTAATATTCTCTGCCTGTTTTTGTATCCCTTCATTTATCTTCTGAATCTGTGCATTTATTTGTGCATTCATTTGTTTCATAAAATCTGTGAAGTTTGTGATCATACTCTCTAGCTTCGTGAAGCCATTTTCCAATCTTGTGACCTTAGTTTCCAGGTCTTGCGAAGAATCCGTGTCATTGTTTTTGCGTTTTGCCGGTTAAAATATAAATAAGAAACGGATAAAAAGCAGTTCAAGATACAAACAGCATCGAACAGAAGAAAAAGTAAAAAGTTAGGTAAATACAATATTTAGGCTCGAAAGTGGAAGTTATATGTGATAAATAACTGTTTAGAATACCACGCCACGAACATCGAATATAAATTAATAGAGCGAGCTTCGAACGATGTCCAGGTGAAGACAAAAAGGGTTAAACAACCTCTGAATTTCACTAAAGGGGAATGGGAATGAAGAAACGGAGAACATTGAAATGTTCTGAATTCCCTCATGCTCTTTCGGGGAACGCGCAGTACGATGCACTCTAAGAGCTAAGGGTACATTATCTGGCCATGAAGGAATTTGTACTGAAATATTTTATCTACTCTGACACGATGGCAGTTAGGAGCAAGAATATACAGTGCGATACTCCTGGTGGAGCGAGACGAGGAAATTGCGCAGTAGTCGAATGCTTTACATACCAGATACGCCAACTCTGATTCAGGTGTTTCTACTGCTCTCGAAATGCACACGCAAAGAACAAAACAGAGCCTAAAGTGACAGCTTTGTCGACAAAACAAGAAGCTCCTACATTAATTTTAATGCAGCCTCAGCCAGCGCATCGCTACCGCCAACTAGCCCGACCACCCTTCGGGCAGCCATATTGGATTTCTAGTGGCGCACTCTATAGATCCTGGAACTTGCGGATCTTTCTGACCGGGAAAGCACGCCCGGTGTGATGTTTTGTGAGCTTTTGATGAACTTGTGAACTGGCAGTGCAGATAGGTGGTGCATAAACCAGCTTAAGATCGTGCGAGGAAAAACACATTAGTTTTTTACAGCTCGAAACCTTTTTAGCACTGATTATGCGGCTTCAAATCGGAGGGACGTGTCCGGAGCTTCAGCACTGCTGTCAGATAGATTAAGTGTCACTGCAACGTGCATGACAAATTTATTATTGTAGCGCGGTCCAACATTGCTACAAATCTGTCCGGCAGTGGCCGGCAGACCCGACGCTTGATAAGCATGTATGCTTCTGTATCACTTTCTGTTTCCTACTGGGCGTATGAACTACCCTCGACAAAGTATCATTTGTTGTGCTGCTTATGTGCATTTGTTTTAAAGATTACGGTGCTCGTCTTAACTAAATTCGCTTTTTTTTCGAGGCGCCGGAGTTCTGGCACCCCGCTCAGTTAAATCGGCCAAACTGCTTTTCCATAGTAATTAGAAGGAACTGAGATGTCGTGCGATAACAAATAAATGAAGTGCTTTGAAATCGCTGCGCTATGTAACTCACATCGAGAAAAGATAATGCAGCATCGAAGCAATTTTAATAATCACGAAGCCCAAAGTTACGCGTCATCATCCACTAACCGCTGCATCTTCACAGAGATTCATGGTTGAGTAACCTCAAGACAATGGGCTTGAATTTTACTTCCTTATGCCTTACAGAACGAGCATAACCAAACGAAGCAAGCGCGTTGTTTATTATTTATGAATATCATTTTGATCTAGTAGAAACTCTTGCTCGCAATTTTAGCAAACATGCCAAACATTGTATCGAACTTCGATACACAGCGGGGATATCGCATTGCTCGAGTGCTCACATGTGAGCGTTAATTTCAATTACAAAGCGTACTTTATTTCTTTCAGAGAGAAAAAGGCCACGGGCAAAAAGATACTTACAAAGTAGCTTGACTGGGCCCAGAGCCTTCTTCAGGGCAACATACAGCATACAGCATTCATAGGTGTTGACGGAACATAAATAAGAAACTTTATGGTCGATAAATGCAAAAATATAAACATGTGAACAATTTTCACCAACAGAAAGAATTTGAAAGTGGGAACAATGGAACAAGTAATAAAAAAAGAAGAAACAGATACAGACAGGCAAATATCAAATATAAAAATCCAGAACACACTACCACTCAGCTCTCGCACAATTCATGAGGACGAAAACAAACTACGCTTGTAAGCATATATTATTTCTGAGATAACACAGACAGCAAACGGAGGCACGGCAGAAAAACAAAACACTAGATACTCAAGAGAAAAAACTATTAATATTCATGATATACTTCAGGAAATTCCTCAACAATATGTTCTTCATCAGACCTGTATTTTTATGCCACCATTCATTTGCATTCAATGTTACCGGTATTAAGAACTTCATCATTTGTTTCCCATAATTAGTACGTAGCTGAGGTACTGTCCTTTTGTGTTTTTGGCGTGTATCTCTAAGTTGGTCTGTTTGTTTTAAGAATGCTAATTTGAGAAGGAAGTTACTCCGTTGCGAAGCATTAGATTTCATTAGAAGCAAAACGTTATATTGCAGTATTTTGTTCACTGGTGGAATATTATATTGAAAAAATAACGGTGGTGTATGTGCTAGGTAATCTGCAGGTGAAATAATACTAATCGCTTTTTTTGCATACGAAGAAGTTGGTTTATATGTGTACGGGCAGCGGTTCCCCAGACGAAATGGCAATAGTTGATTTGTGACTGAAATAATGCATGGTATATCATTTTCTTCATTTCCATTTACAGCATATCACGACATCGACACAGCACACCTACAGTTTTTGCTAAATTACGAGTGATGTGTTGAATATGGTCAGACCACTTAAGATGGTCGTCAAAAATTACTCCTAGAATTTTATGCTTCTTAACGACTTCAACGTTATCGACTCCGAGGGTTAGCGACAGAAGTGGGAGTGTTATGCTGTTTACAGGACGAAACATTATTGCTTTGGATTTTTTGGTGTTCACAAGTAAGCAGTTACGATTAAACCAAAGTAGCAATTTTTCTAAAATTTCATTTCCAGTAGCCAGTAATGCATATGAAGATCTACTGGAAAAAACAGGCTAGCGTCATCAGCGTAAATTATAAATTTCGCCACGTCCGTAATATTCGCAAGGTCATTAATATATAAATAAACAGAAAAGGGCCTAATATACTACCCTGCGGAACACTACATTTTATATGTTCAAAGAAGGAGCACAAGCCATTAATGCTAACACATTGTTCGCGTTTGTTGAGGTATGATGCAATTAGCTGTAAAGCACTTCCTCTGACTCCATATCTACGCAGCTTATCTTCTAGAATATTGTGATTTATGCAGTCAAAAGCTTTACTAAAATCAATAAATATACCTAAAGTTAGTAGCTTGTCTGCTATATTTTTCAAAATTAGTTCTTTTTGTGTAAGTAAAGCCGACTCTGTTGATAAGCCCGGGCGGCAACGAAACTGTGCGTCATCGCT
>JAJIZL010100302.1:0-15538 GCA_023969395.1 Amblyomma maculatum | reverse complement strand
CCATGAGTGATTACGTTTGCGTGGATGTAAAAAATCAGTTTTTTTTTTTTCAAAGAAACGAACGAATGAAACATTTTCGTTTTATAAAGGAACAAACTGTTGAAGTGCTCGAAGGCTTTTAATAAATATCTATAAAGATGTGGCGACTAATTATCTGGCAATGGAAAAAGAAATGTTCCCGTTGAGTAATCATAGAGAAAATATGTTTTCATAATTTTATGGCATACTACAGATCCGGATTCAACATTTCAAAGTAGAAGCATCGACGACTTGGAAGTTTCGAGATTTGGACGTGGGCTTACTACCTGTTTAGTAAAAAGAGATACGAATGCATGCCTCCCACAGATATTGTCCCACTCGCAGAAATGTGCTGTCACAACAGCAGTAAAGTCGCTAGCTTCCTTCAGGGGCCATAACATTTTTTCAGACTATGTAGGTTTCTGAACTGCTGATCTAGCTGGCTACCCTTGCAGCTTTTTGATTATATGTAAGCTATATAGGACCGGCGTTCCAGGAAAAATTTCCAGTTTGTTTATTCACAGCATTTAGTTTTGTGGCGTTAGCTACAGTGGCCGAGATCGAGCAGTTTCCCGCGGCTCCTAGAGAGCCGTGATGCGCAAGCGTGAGGACCAGTGACGTCACACGGCACACAGCTGACGCGTCCTAGACGCGCGCGCGCCTCCCCAGTCTGCGCATTCCAAAGTAGTGACGTCTTAGCCGCGGCAGACGCACTGGCACTGTCGCGTGCCCAGATGTGCGCCTCCGCTGCGTAGTAGCCAATTCTGACGCTGCCGGTCTGCGCATTCCAGAGGAGTGACGAGCCGCGGCAGACGCACTGGCCCCGTCGCGTGCACAGCTATGCGCCTCCGTTGCGTAGTAGCATAACGCCACGTATTACCTGGAGTTGCCAAGCAAAGCCACTTCCATTTTTGAGCAGTACACTATAGAGAAATTTATGAAGGATAGCCGGGCGTGTTACCTTAACATAAAATGGAAAATATTTGAGACAATAACACCATGTCTACTGCTTATGTCTTGAGTTAACTGCTTAGGTCATTACCTTTATATTCGGGCATTGGCATGATCATTTCGGCAGATTGATTCTGTTGTGATGATGACTGCTAAGATGGGGTAAAATCATAATAACGACACAATTCACTTTGGATCTCATGTTTTTGCAACAGGTCACAATAATTGTAATGACATTTTGATTTGTTCGCGAAAACGGCTGTAATGCTATTTACATTTCCCATGACGACGCGACTGGACGCAATGGATGTTTGTATCGTAAGTTGGTTGGAACTGCTTTGCAAAACGATTTCGTGCGACGCAAATCATGTACGAAACTGGTCGTGTGAAACTGGTCATGAAGATGTAGACACTTTGAGCGCTCCTTTTCTGCCCTCGTGCCACGCTTAAGAAGACGCGTTAACGCGTGATTTGAGGCACGGGCTATTTCCGCAGAGTGGTGAAATGCTCGCGCCATCTAGCTCTCTGCCTTTGTCTTTCCGCGCTGAGTTGGGGGAATTTCGACTAAACATCTAACGCTCTAAAGCTATCTTGACCTCGCATGTAGAGCACTCATCCGGCTCGCAAATAGTAAAATAAATACGCTGTTGAAGCAACGAAGTGAGTCGAACGTGAACGTTTCTGAGGAAAAAAGGCTTTGTAGATCAATTAATGTACAGCTATAGTTTATTGCGGTTATGAGAAAATGAGAGGTTTCGAGTTTCCCCTATGTCAATTGAGTTTTCTTGCGCATAATATTTATATTACTGAGCCCGTGACTCCTGTTTGGCATAGTGAAGTGACAGTGCTTATGTTCGATACATGTGAATATAAATCACTCGTCAACTGCTCTGAAACATCATGATTGTAACGTGGAAACTTGTACAAGAACTAGCGAGACTCCAGTTCATACTTATACGTATGATATGCAGAGACAAAGCAAAGTGGCGCTTAAAAGAAAGCCAGATGAGTCGTGTCTTGTATAAGTGCCAGATAAGCGTTAAGCCTGAGCGTCACGTTACTGCTCCAAAGTTCATGAAAAATGCTAACGCAGACTGGAGCATCTGCTAATATTCTCATAGCCGTCCTTAACACGACGGCTACATTTCTGTACCACCTAGAGCAAAGGTCACACTTTCCCCGTACACAGGAGTACGTATTCACCCTAATAAGGTCCGTTAGCATTCAAGCACAAATCTTTTCCTCTTAAGGAGATTGTTTTAAAAATTCAACCAATATATTTGCTTAGTCGTTATTATAAATGTTCGGGCAAGTCGACAGCGGTTTGAATGCAATAAGCTGCTTATAATTTAAACCGACGCAAATTTTACTTACAAATACAACCTAATAAGATCAAATGCAGTGAGGAACAAGTAACGTGAGTCGTAATGTTGGGTACCGTAAGGAATGGTATGTAAGGACCCTAGCGAACTGGGCAATCAGAGACCTTGTAGCGGAGGGCTCTGGATTAACGTCTACCTTTCGGAGATCTGCAAGGCCTTTTGACAACACGCAGCAAACCGATGCCTTTTGCCACCGCTTTTTAGTTCAGTCTTTTAGAAAGGCTGAGTTAGGTATTTATACTGTTAATATTTGTCGTTTCATATATTCTCTTCAATCGTCCTCTTTTTCAGTGCCGGCGAAGTCGTTCGCTTTCAACTACAGCAGCTCGGCGCCTCCGTTCGACCAGCAGCCAAGGTCTCACTCGGCCGAGCAGACGGTCAGCCTTTTGTGCATGGCCCGGGGCACTTATCCCAAGCCGGAGCTGAAGCTGTTCCTGATCAAAGGAGGAACGCGGAGGCCGGCAGGAGCAGCCGGAGTCCGCACCTTTACTAGGGCTACGCTGGACGGACTATTCGACGTGGCATTGCACGCCGACATGGTGGAGAGCCAGCTCTCCTCGCTCGCAGACCTCTTCGAGTGCGTGCTAGAGATACCGTACAGCAACTACGCGCTCACGCGCAGAATAAGCCTCGCACACGGTGAGCTGCTGTGGTCTCGTACTCGCTTATACTTCGATTCAGTGAATAGTTTTGCGGTGGATAATATTGCTACATGAGCGTAAACAAATCTAGCTTTCGTGAGCACCAATATTAATTACGAGGATGATTTTCAATATTGTACAATACAGCTAAAACAAAATTTATCAGGAAGATCGAATCACCCCTTGCGAGATAAAATGTTTCTTTTAGAGTCCTCACTTCGTTCGGCTCGAGTACTTGAAACTGCCATAGAAATCCAATGAGAAAAATGTTTGTACAGTAGCAAATACATAACGATTGAAAACTACTAGACTACATTGGGAATTTCAGTGCACGTATGGATTTTTATGATGGAATATAATATATGCCAGAAAATGCTGAACTAGGAGATTGAACAACATTCTTTAAGACATCTGAATGAAATGAAATTCAGAGCCCTCTTCGTCAAGCGGAGCAGGGACTAGATTCGCATACTTAACATTTTGATGAAAATATATTCTCTAACGTACACATTGTGCTTTTCGTTTCTTGCGCAGAACTGACCTGGGGTGCCTATGGTAAGTTAGCCTCCTTTTTCATATTGCGACCTTGCCTATCTGCGATGAAGGAGGATGTGGTGCTTGAAACTTTGTTCATCGAGATGTACGATGTTTTAACAGTGTATTGGCAAAAAGAAAACTTGAAATAAAATTATTTTCAAAAATTAAAATAAGAGTTTGAATATAAAATAAATGAAATGTGCAGATGTTTTGTACCCAATGCAGAGCAAAGTTTCAAAACGAAAACTCTTTTACATGGTCCCCATCGCCAGCGCGGTTTATAGCTTGTGGCTTTGGCTTCTCAAATTAAACACTGTCACTTCCTGCCCTTTGTGTGCCTTTGTCGGTACTCACATCCATGGAGAGGCGAAGATGCTGCATGCAGAAATATTGAAATCTGCGAACATGCCCCCCTGTGGGTCACCTGTTCAATCTCCACAGGAAGGTTCTCATCAGTGACAATCTCACCAGGACCAAATTTATAAAACTTTGAGATCGAAATCAATGACTATGAGTCCGGAATCTTTGTGCAAGTGAGAAAAATTGAATCTGATAGAGAAGGTGATCGGAGTATCTTTCGAAACATTGTTCAAGCAAATCACACCCGAGTTCCGGAAGGTCCTTGCAAATTACTAGCACAGGTAGTATACCCCAGCGATACATCATTATTTCTAAGAACGGACACTAACGTGAAGCCTACTGTAGTCGAGTAATTGCTATACATCGAAGAAATGTAAGAAATGCACCTGCCCCACAGTCTCAACCGGACACTTCATCTAGAGTGTGTGCGCTTTCATCCAACGAGTAGGCGACGGCGATGGCTGTAATGGCGATGCAGCAAGGTGGCACGGTAAAGACCTGATTAATAACATGCATGAGCGGGGAGCACGGCTTTATCTTAGCGTTCATCTGCTATTATAGTGTGCTAAGCAAAAATACAAGAATTATCTCTCAAATGTTGGGTCATTGACCCTCACACGAGTCTATCGTGTGCCCTCACAGGTGTTGGCCATGATGCATCGTCCATGGACACTGTTGCTTTTATGGAAACATTTCGTGAGGTATCAACTATTGCTACTTTATGCAACTAATTTTAGTGTTCTGTGCTCTTCATCCCGTTTTTCAGGTTCTTCTCAGGCGTCTTCCTGGGCCATTCTGTCAATTTATGTCGTCACAATGAGCTTCAGCATCTATACTATTATTATGGCTCTCCAAAAGGTGCGTTGGGGGAGCAGTGGCAACTTAGTATTCCTCTGCCGTTTCTTACGCTGTTCAAAACTCATGTTTGATCTTACAGGAAATAAACTTCCTTTAGAAGTGCTTTTGCAAGTTCAGCGGCAGCCTTAATTTTAACGGTCGTTCTTTCAGTAATACAGCCAAGGATTTCATTGGGTAGCGCCTTGAGCGCTTCTCTTACTTCGTGTTTTCACACTGCAGGCGTCTATCTCTATTCATTTCTTGTGTGCACTCAGTCAATGTTGCATTTGACCACTGTATATATCGGGAAGGGTGGAGGGTAAATTTTATTCCATTGCGTTAAAATAAAGCGCATAGAATAAAGCAATCATGAAATATAACTGGCGTGCACAAGCCATACGTTTTACAAATTCTTGTTAGCGATTAAAATGCTCTTTACTATATTTTGCTATTCCTCACATCTCACTGCGGTCAAACAGCTCTCTTGCGACTTCCAGCATGACGATATTTGCAGCGAGCAGCGCTAGAAGTCGAATCGATTATTTCAAGCAGGTCACTCTCGGTTTTGGTTGTTGGTCCCCTTCGTGTATTAGCAACACTAACGTCCTGCACTACCACATTCGTCAAAAGCAGTAGAGCTTCGCACTTTATGTCGATATAATCTGTTACCAAAACATATCGATCCAGCCTTACTAATCCTTCTATGTGATGCCATACCGTATTATATCATGCCAAAATTGTATTACGTCGTGCAGTGCTATACAGGTTGGCACCATGTGACCGCCATATTATTTCACCTACCTCGCGCTTAGCGAAGCTCTCGTTGCCTTGAAAATCATTATTTTTGATTATGATTACAATAGTTTAATTCATCGCATCATTCATAGAAACTAATTTCGCTGCTCCTTGTGTGGATGTCCTCCTCCAGCATCCTGTTGTAAGCAACAGATTACATTGCTTATTTTTGATTCAGAAAGACATATTACCGGTGAGCTATTTCATCCTCTTTTAAAGTTTTACTTACATCGTACTTTGTGAAATATATAGAAACTGGTTGGCAAGTTATCTGCAAAGCAGGATAAGCTAAGATAGAAACGCCTCTTCCTTTGAGAGAGGCAGTTATCTTCCAATGATGGACTATGGGAGTTTTTATTTATTCCGGATATCGACGATCTTCACAGCACAATTGTTCAGGCCACACTAGGCTCATTATCGAAAAATATCCCTAAAGATCTGCTATATTGCAAATATTAAAGGACGCGAGCTGTCCACGTGTCCTGCATGTCACTGAAGTTGAGACTAAATGCAAAACAAAGACTGCAACTATATTCTTTACACCCAAGCGCAGGGTTATTGAGGTAAAAAATACTTGCTGATCTAGACGCGTTGTCTAGCTGGAGAGCAATTTATAGTTTTAACCTCACATATATGTGACCTAGAGTTCCGCCTTTAATCTTTGGTGTGCATATCAAAATAAATCAGTTTAGGTCATAATATTGCCTTTAGCCTTGTTATTCTTGTTGAGGTAATTTGTTGTTTAAATATCGCCTGGAGTCTTGTCATTTGTATCGAGATAATTTGTTTTCTTAAGCCGCATACCAATGTTTTATCACCATCACTCCAGCGGTCACCCTTGCAACTAAGTAGCGCAAAACAGTTTCTTGCAGTAACTTTCAAGAAAATTATATAAAACGCAGTGACAAAGCTTCGGTGTCTAATTTAGAATATGCTCTGAACTATTATTTGGGAATTGTATTCTCGTGTTTAAAGTTTGCAAGCGTGATAGCCCTGCTTTACTATTGTGCGTATTCTTTCAGGCGGTGATGATGACGTGAATCAGATTGCCTGTGACTCTCCACAAGGAGCGAGTGCTATGGAGGCAGGCGGTCAGAGACTCTATACCGTGCACTTCGATAATGGACTCTACAAAGAAGGCTGCTTATCGGAAAGACAGTGATGTACGCAAGGGTATTATCAAAGTGGACTTGCTTTAAACTGTTCCAACACGAGTCTCGTAGTATGGTTCTGAGGACATAAGCGCAACGGAACACCGTCAAAAAACCAGCAGATCGGCAACTTCCTTCTTTAACCACGCTCCACAATCTACACTATCGTCCAAGAGATGGCGCTCGCGCGCTTATTTTGTCACTGGTAAGAGAAATGGGATGACGTTACATTGTGTTGTCAAGGTATATTGACTGGAAAATACAGACTATTTTAGACATAGACTTGCCCGACCCTTGTCAGACTTTTCTCAAGGGCTATATATGTTGTTAGGTGGGTTTTAGAATTGAACTTATAACACATGTTACAGGGTAGAATAGGCATGAAAATTCGACAGCTCACAGAGGTGAGTATAAAATCTGGCTGGAAGAAGTTCGTAAAATGTTGAGAGGAGTGTTTATATTGGGAATATGCGCTCCAAATAAACGAGGTGCTGAAATCGTACTCATCTGGAAACGCTTCTGAGGAGGAGAAATTATGTGTGTGCGTGCAAAAAAGCCAGACTTGCTGTCATTTTCTTGAAACTTTAAGATATGTTTGTTTTTCATTGTGCTGAGTTTCCGCTGTCTCCACGCTTTTTGATGCCGCCGTAGATATACATGGCTCTATTCTGTTACCCGTCTAAAAGGAAGGAAATGATTGCGAAAAGCCTGCGTGAAGTGCAGGGACACGTATTCGAAGGCATTCAGCTTGTTTGGCAGCTATGCATACTTAACTACATGCGATACGCATAACAAGTACGTAATTGCGTCCAAAAATATTTGCTGCTTTTTATTTATATTGATATTTTTGCCGTACGCGGTCGCAGTAACCACATGAATAAAAAAATCTACTCTTTCCTCGGAAACGGATTTGTGTCTGGTATTCAAAGTTCAAGCGTACACAATTCATTCGAGCTTTATTGAGTCTCGTTCATACATGTAAATGAATAGCTCTATTAGCCAAAAACGATTTTCCAAGTGGTCAAATTTTTATGTGTTTATGTAGCCTCTCCCTCGTGATTATCGATTAATGTTTGGAAGATATCTTGAAGGCGCTTATAAAAAGTAATCAAACTGTGTGAAACTTCTTTACATCGCTTTCCTTTCATTCGTAATCAAGCAAGCACTTCTTTCTGCATTTGTCGTTCATAATATGCAAGTTATTATTCATTGCCCAATACGCCCCAGAAATAATCCCATACAAACTTTAATTTACGTTGCAAAGACAGGCCTCGGTAAGTATTCAGACCAAATTATTCGGCGAGAAAGATGAGGCATATAAAGGCAGAAATAACTATTGAATCACGTTAGCATTTTAAGGAAACAAAAAAAAAAACACATCAAGTCGGTGTATCTCATTTTGATCACGTTTTTTCTGGTCTGTGATACGTAGTCGTCGGGTGATTGTACAGCGTTATTCAGCTGCCCAGTCGGATGAGTTTCAAGGAAAAAATGTGCCCTTCCAGTAGAAGTGTCTAGGTGCCAAGAATTAGGCCATGATGATAAAAGTACTGATAAAAAAGAGAAAAACAAACAAAGGTAAAACGTAATGCTCAGCGCGGTAACTAAGTGCGATGCGAGTCTAAAGATAGTGTCGCGTTGCATAGTGTATTGCGAGTTTTTCTATTTGGGCGCAGTGTTTCTTTTTTCTAGCTCTGTAAAAACATGCCTTTTGTGAGTTTGCACGTCTTGCTTACCTGTGAAATCGCGTACTACTTTGCTTGTCGTGTGGCTTTTCGTAAAGCTCGCAAACGTCGTAGGAATTTAATCAAAATACATTCAGAAGCAACTGCACATGATTTGTTTATGTCATGGCTCATATAAATAAAAATGAG
Source organism: Amblyomma maculatum (assembly GCA_023969395.1). Taxonomy (NCBI): domain Eukaryota; kingdom Metazoa; phylum Arthropoda; class Arachnida; order Ixodida; family Ixodidae; genus Amblyomma; species Amblyomma maculatum. Next base: position 6,992 of record JAJIZL010100302.1, on the reverse strand, counting down.
TTCAGCTGTTTACCTGTCTGGTGGTGTGTGTTGGGAATTTGGTGTTATGACGTTGATTTGAGGAGCTGAAGTTGCTCTCCTAAACTGCATTCTTCTAAAGATGGCGGGTATAAGTCTTAATTATTCAACTCTTGGATGGTGTGAATCGCCACTTCAGACTCCCTCTGCGAAACTCGAAAGCATTAGCAGTATTAAAAAGAGCCGACAGAGAGTCGCTCATGTGCGCGTGCTCAAGTGTTTCGTTTTATGATCAGGCAAGAAAGGCGAATAGATTTTTTTACCCTTATGAACGGTAAAGTGCCTCATTGGAATTCTTTTGGGGCGTATAACAAATACCCATTTACTATTTATGGTCCCTGTCTCAATATTACTCTTTAGTAGGCATTGTTTGCACTTTCAAATACTCCGTCACATATATTGTTTCCCTAAATACATAGATAACATGACTCATGTGCTTGCGGCTCAATTATTTAAAGATTTACCTAGTGCAATTGCTTCCAGTTTATTAATGTAATATTTTGTCGCATTCTATTGTCATCATTTTATATTATTTTTCTTCAACTGATGGATTTGGGGTTTGGTTTGACACACCTCATGTTAAGTTATAATCATCATCGAGTTATTGCTACCAGACCGCTTACTGTGTCTATTTTTTCCGATAAATACTTTTCACCGATAAATATTTCCAGTGCGGTACACGTCGCAGAAGTGTTCTCCTACAGTGGCGTTGCTTGCGTACAAGTAAACAAATGAGTACGAGGTAGGACATTTTTACTGAATAATTTATCAGAAATAAAGTTGTAGATTCGAAAGCAGAAAACATGCCCTGCGCATGCAAAATTCTTCTCCTTCATTTCGTCTAGAAAACCATTTATGCCCGTTTGTTCCTGCACCCAATCGGCTCTCATGTTTCTAAACATAAACATTTACTGTTTTTTTTTCTATAGCTGGCTATGTTATTGTTGATTTAAGAACGTCTTTTTTTTTTTGTAGCTAGCACGTTTCTGGCCCAGTGCTGTTTATAACAGCGACACCGCTGTTACAGAGTGCCGTTCTATGGGATATTGGTAAAATACCGTTCATTATGAGATAGTACGTTTCAAATTTAGTCTGTTGGATTCTTAGGAATTAGTCAATCTGTCTATCAATCAACGGTGACCATATGGCTTAATCAAATGTGTTTTTTATCACTTCAGTGCCTCGCTATACCTGAAGGAAATACACATTAAAGAATGGGCCAGACTAAGATAGGCTGCTTGGTTAGGTATTATTAGACGGGGCGGGAAAGATTAGGTAGACGCTTGGGCTTATGCATAATCTATGAGACATAGTCACCGTGATATGTATCCAGCTCTTATAATATTTCGCATCACCGGCAGCTCCCATCGCGGATTCATATGGCGCAATGAATGCTAGTTATAAGTTCGATGTCAGGTGGGTTTCAAATACAGTCGAAACACACGTAAGAAGCGTTATCATGACATGAAATTTCATGATCCTAAATTCATTAGCTTTTCTATGGCCCCACCGAAGGCGAAGACGAACTGAAACAGTAACGTAAATACTCCACATGGTGTTCGACAACAGACGAGGCGAGTGTACACTCGACACGACAGTTGAAAACAGGTTTCGTCGCTGAAAGCTAAACATACTTCAGATGGCTAATTTCAGCGTACATGGGAAAGCGCACAAACTGAGGTCAATGAAAACGGGAGCACAGACAGTTGCTCATGTTCGCCACTTATAGGCTAGGCTTTCCTGATATTTCGGCAGACACAGACATTCAGCAGCAAGGGTTACCCGGGTCTTAGAACCGGGTATGTATCAATATCGGCAAAGTGGAAGAGCGTAACATCAACAATGCCGATATGAAGGAACAGTTCAAGGGTAGTTTTCAGTAAGTTGTCCTGTTTTTGTTCTCTTAACAATGGTTCTTAGTTTCTGTTCGTGGATTCCTAATGAGACCGCAGTACCTGTGTGGAGAAGCAAAACTTTAATAAATGTGACAGTAGGAAAAACAAAAATAACAAGTATGGCCCAGCACTGTAAGCATGACACCACCAGCATTGACCAATCCGCACCGTTCGTGGCTGCTCCAGCTGCGGCGGCGTGCGTAAAAGACGGAAAGTCGCGTGACACATGCACACCTGATAGCATCCACTAGAGTGTGCACGCTGCAGCAGTTCCTGGTTTCCTCGTTTTTGTTTTTAAACGAGTGGAGCGCAAACATATTTGCTCCATGCACAGCCTCGAGTTGAAGCGCGTATTAGATAATTAGCAAACTTATTAGAATCTTTAAAATGCCCGGAGATAAGCTCAACTGTTTTAGTGTCACAGGTAAGAATAGACATTGCGAATGAGCTAAGGTTTGTGACTTTTGGTTTTAGATTAACCAGCGCTACTACTGCATGCTGCCAAATTCAATCGCGGGAATTAAGAAATGTATTTCTGATAATCACCCCGCGCACAGTTTTGGCCACGATTCAATGAATATGCTTTTGAGGCCATTTTGATTATTCACTTGTCGTTATATACTTTTTGCATTGCTAATGTAGCTCAGAAACGTTACCACATGGTCGAGGATTTCATCTCATTTACAGAATAACATTCAGGCCCACATAACTTTTAAACACGAGGAAGCACATTCTGGCTCTTTAGGATTAAGAACGTTCAAACAGCGAAGGGGGACTTAATTTGCTACCATCGCCATGCCGATTTCGCTATAATGAGGGCAGAAATGAACAGTTCGTAGAGCAGCCGGGCCGAGGAAACTGACACTAGCAGTTTTTCATTGCTGAGGGTAAATTATTTTTCCGAGCGCTTTCGTCAAGGGCGCGGTAATCTGTTTGGTTTGGTTTAGTTTTGGGGTTTAACGTCCCAAAGCGACTCAGGCTGAGAGACGCCGTAGTGGAGGGCTCCGGAAATTTCGACTACCTGGGGTTCTTTAATGTGCACTGACATCACACAGCACGCGGGTGCGTAGTTTTTCGCCTCCATCGAAAAGCGGCCGCCGAGGCCGGGATTCGATCCTGCGTCCTTGGACGCAGTAGTCGAGCGCCCTAACTACTGCGCCACCCCGGTGATCTGTGTAACACTCCCTGTTTATTTAGCGGAATATGGGTGGGGTCTTCCTCCGACAGTGCTGTAGTGAGCGTGACAACCAATGCACTAATGAACAGTCAAATGCTTGTTCTTTGCCGAATGAACTATGGACGACCCCGGTGAACATGATGGGTGAATAATGTTTTGCCGAAACAGATATTCATTGTCATCAAGGATATTGTAAGGTTAAACAGGCGTGATATGTGAGGCAAAAGTAGCATAAGTAACGTCATTATTGATGGGATTCTCGACGAGAGGAGAATGCATGTAAAAATGCTTGCTGTTTTCAAAACAAATCCGGGTTTTTAAAAACCTCATGTGCAAGGTAGACCCTCAAGAGAGAAAGACAGGTTTAAGTAATGGTATAGCAAAGAGAAATTAATTTCAGGCGCATAAAGATTAAAGTGAAGATACACTAATCACCACATCACAATCCGTTAGATGGGCTTTTTTCAGGGATATATTATATAGTAGTATCGAACATTATAGTAGTATAGAACATATATTTGGGAAAATTGTTAATGGGTTAAGGGCGGGGTTGGTCGGGTCCTCTGTCCAATCTTCGGTGGCTGATGCCATTGCCCGAGCTCTGGCAATGATGTTTCTTTGCGCCGCAGTGTCGGAGTTAGACAGGACCACCTCCTAATCCGCCACTTTGGGCTTTCTTTACGAGGTATAGTCTGTTTTCTTGGCAAGCCCATACCATATTCTCACGTGGGGGGGACAATTCCATAGGCCACAAATGAACAGACAGGTAGGTGAAGTACTTTAATGAACTCTTCATCAGGCTGACTTGCGCCTGCCAAAGAAATAAGAGTGTCGGCGGCGGCGATAACACCAAACGTGCTCGTCGGTCGTCGAACTAGAATGCTAGTCGCACGCGCCAACGCTAAATTTAAAAGTGGCAAAGAAATATCGAGATAAAGCCGCAGGCCGCAACTAACTTAATCTGGAACATTGCAGAAACACACGCGAGTGGCAAAAATCTTCTAGATTCCTCTCGAAGCACATTGTGCGACAAAGAGTATGGTAACGCAGCATCTCGTGACGAGCATGAACAAAAACACAGGACAGAATCGACTCTCACTCTAGAATCACTGTGATAAGGCCGCATGCCGGCGGCTATCAAAAAAGAACAAATAAAGACTTGAGTCGTTTGCAGCAATATGGTAAAATGCTGCTTCCTGGTCGCAAACGTGCATTCAGCTGAGAAAGTACCCGAACTAGTTGTTTGCATTCCAGCAGGGCTGTTATAGGACAATGTGTTGTAACGTCCTGAGGTGACACTCCTCTGATTTATCGAGTCCTTTAGAAGGCGCTGGGAATGTTTGTCTCGCTAAGCGGGCGTGTTGCAGTATCCCGCAATATGTAATGAGGGACTGGGGGTGGTCACGTGAAGGAAGTGATGAAGGATTCCGGGAAATGAATGCTGGAGCTGCGGCGTGCGCACAATGCTTTCCCTCTACCCCTTCATGATCAGGTACCCATATTCTGTGTATGGGACCTCGTTCCTGGCTTGGGATAATGTTTTACACTCCAGGTGAGAAACACGACCTCGCATGAAGTTTCTGTAGGTGGTTTTGGGAGTCGGTAACGACATGTAGGGAATCACTGTATATTGCGACAAATGAGCTTTCATTCACTCCTTCAGGCACTAACCGTTCACTATGAAGTGCTTTAAATATTCGCAGCGGCAATGAGATATCGGTGTCAATAGTGGAAACAGTGCCTGCGCGTCGACCAGTAATGAGCTTCGTTATCTTTGGCCTGTTAGTATGTGGCAAGTTCAATTATACCCGAATATAGCTAACAATTAATTAGTGGCGACTATGCCCTCTCTTACAAGGTGTTTTAGAAAATACGAATATTAAAGACGACGTCGAAAAATAAGCGTTGCTCTCAGTGCAGTATTTTGTTCCCACACGCCTATAAACCTCTTCAAGTGGTCGCGGGGATGACAGAATGTAATTAAACCGTTCATATTGCGCTTCCCACCCTGACTGAGCCCAGTCGCCGTTCCCTTTTATGTGGCTGCAAACTGCTTGTGAGACGAAGCATAGATGTAGAAAACAATCTGTTCATCTTAGACTGATGCCATTTGTACTGAAATGTCCATTGACATTTATAAATTCTGTTATTTAGCTAGTATGTTGCTTTCATGACACCACAATTAAGTTAGTTATTGAATATTTTAGGCTGAGTATTTTGTCCACAATATCAGCTTTAATTATTGCGGTGCCAATGAGTTATATCATTTTGGCATTAATTTACTATTAGCAATCCACTGCAGTGCTGAAATATTTGTCTTGAAACCTTTTTCATCTACGCACGGGACGTCATCAACTGAGCTTCCCTTTTCTCGTCCTTGTCAACCATTTTCTTTTCCGCCTTGAGATGAAGGAGCTGGCCCGATATATGTTATGTAAGAAAAACACAAAGAGCGATAAAACACTCATTCCTGCATTCATTAATTTTTGTCGACGCACCTAAACACCAGCATGAGAAAGCACTAAGATGGCCGCAACTACTTCCAGCCACAACCTTTTGTCTATCGCTGGCCCAAAGTGGCCGGAAAAAGTGGAGCGTGGTAAAAGAAAAAAACGACAAGCGTCCAAGAAATGAAGCACGGGAAGATGCAAATATTGCTTTAATAAGCTTGGACAACGAACCCACTCAAACTCGCCAGCGCCGAAACTCTCTATTTTGGATAGAGGGGCCTATCTGCACCCCGGATTTGTTCTCATCATACTTGTTGCTTGCCTCAAAGCTCTATGCATACGTAGTTTACTTTCGTCTTGAGTGTTTGCATAGGATCCCACTTGCTTATGCAGAGCTGGACCAAGATATAATTGAGTGTTGGCATAGTGCAAGCACGCTGTTCCTGTTTTGCTTCGGCGCACTCCTCAAGTGCATTCATCCATTAAGCTGCTTATTCAGGCGGCGTCTTCCTTTCATAGAACAGACTCCCATCTCATTGTGTACCATTTTCGACGCAGTGAGGTAGCTGCTTTTCAGAGCATCATGTCATTTTCTGTTCGCGCTCCCTTTTTAGTAATTTTTTGTATTATGTTTCTACATCGTAGGAAAATTGTAAATTTCTAGTCAAAATGTTCTATATTATTTCTTCAAGGTTTCCAGATAAATCGTATTCTATGTTAATCTTATTGCTTCCAGAATCCTGGTTGTGTCGCTACGTCGTGTAAATAAAGCAACCTTCCTTGAATTTTCAAAAACATTAATAGGAGAGCCAAGTATTCATCACGGATGGTTAATTATGCGGTTAACTATCGCTAGTGTACCTAAGCAACGTTAAAACCTTCAGAGAGCTTCGGAGCGGAATTGCGCTCCGAAAAACGTTGTGAACCAGAGCGAAGAGGATCCTGAAATAAAGAAAAGAAGCTTCTAAAAAAATGACTCAGAAGCATATGCCTTTACATCATTCGGTCACTACAGCTGGCCGATTTTAGATTGTGAACATATCAGGTGTCTTTTTTCCCTGTTTACAGAAGATTATCTTCAAATCTAAAAGATAGAAGGCGGTGCGGACAGGGCAGGCAGGTCGTATACAGCAAGGCGAGCATTATTCACATTATAGCGCTGAGTAATTTAATGTTTCACAAAATAAAACTAACTCACCTTTTGTTTCATTTTAGGGTCCAATATCTACAAATTGTATACGGTCAACACAAAAACTGAGTGAAGGTTTTAAGGTTTTAAGGTTTTCTTTTTTTTTTTTTTTTTTATCGGCAAAGCATTTCAAAATACTTAATGTGAAGACGCATTTTTAGCTCGAAAAATTTGCTGAAAGCAATGCATATTTTGTCTTTTTAAAAAATGAAGTCGCTCACGTTTCTTGTGCAGAAAATAAGCAAGCCGTTTGTCTGTTGGAT
>JAJIZL010100287.1:0-14127 GCA_023969395.1 Amblyomma maculatum | reverse complement strand
TGAAGGAAAGAAGCCAACTGTCGGCGAGGCCAAGGAAAGCATTGACGATTGTACTTCGTCTTTTCATTTTTATTTTTTTAATTTTTACTTCGATAATCACATAAAATAATAATGTAATCTGTTTTAGGGGAAAGATCATTAAACACAAAGTAGAAGGGACAACCATGAAAAGGAAGTAATAATATCCAGACCATGAAAAGGAAATAATAAGAAGAATAAGATTCGGATGGAGCGCATTTGGCAAGCACTCGCAAATTATGACGAGCAGCTTACCGGTATCACTCAAGAGGAAAGTATACAACAGTTGCATCTTACCTGTACTCACCTATGGGGCTGAAACGTGGAGGCTAACCAAAAGAGTTCTACTTAAGTTGACGACAAGCCAGAGGGCTATGGAACGAAAAAGGGTACGGGTAACATAAGAGATAGGAAGCGTGCAGAGTGGGTCAGAGAAAAAACTCAAGTTACCGACATTCTAGTGGAAATTAAGAAGAAGAAATGGGCATGGGCAGGACATGTAGTGCGAAGAGAGGATAACCGATGGTCGCTTAGGGTAACAAACTGGATTCCAAGGGAAGGAAAGCGTAGCAGGGGGCGGCAGAAAGTTAGGTGGGCGGATGAGGTTAAGAAGTTCGCAGGGGTCAAGTGGATGCAGCTAGCACAGAACCGGGTTAAGTGGAGAAATATGAGAGAGGCCTTCACCTTGCAGTGGGTATAGTCATGCTGCTGCTGCTGATGATGATGAGAAGGGAAAACAACGTGCCGATGGTGGGAACCGAACCCACGACCTCCGAATATCGCGTCCGGTGCTCTTCCAACTGTGCTACATCGGCCGCTGTCCGCCCTGCTACTTTCTTAGGTATTAATGTTGTCTGTATACGAACCTTGGTGAAGGTAAATTCGAGGTTTCTTGTCCCCCCCCGCCCTGAAGCTTCACAGCCGAACGCTGGCCACCTCAATAACAAAGCGGACCTCCTGTACCCATATATATATATATCTCTATATATATATATATATATTGTTAAGGTTTATCTACAGAGTGGTTCTGCCCTTTAGCCTGATGTGCTAACCAAGATATAGTGAGCTGCCTCTTCTTCCACTTCTCTTCCGGAGAGCCTCTTTTTGCACTTCCTTGTTCTCTTCTGTTCGCATGCCTGACATTTCCCCCTTCGCAGACGAAGTCCCTGGTCTGTCAGTCAGAGTCCCGAGCGAGAGTGGCAGCGCTTCATTCTTGCAACATGAACTACCTGTGTTTTCCGAAAAGGGCGACATTGGGAACATTGGCGAGACACGACGTAGTTCAACTCATTAAAGCGTTTGAGCGCAATAAATGGGCCTGTGTAGTGCGACAACAGCTTCTGGGACAAACCACGCTTGCGGAGAGGTGTCCAGAGCCACACTAAGTCGCCGGGAAGGTAGGAGACATCCTGATGCCGACGATCGTAGCGAGCGGTCCTGCGAGGCCAGAGTGCGTAATCGGGCGACCCGACGAGCCTCTTCAGCGCGGCAGAGGGTGATCGAAAGAGACGGCTTGGTGTCGAGAGAGAACGGCAAAATGGTGTCAAGAGAACGTCGAGGTGGACGGGCGTAGAGGAGGAAAAATGGACTATAGGAAGTTGTCTCATGCTTCGAGGAGACAGAGAGAGAAATATTTTAATGGCAACAGGAGATGTCTGCCTGGTGGTAAGCCTAGCATGCTACTCCTGATGAGAGTTGAGGGATGAGGGTGACAGAGTGTGGGAGGGGAAGGGGAAATAAATGAGAAAAAATAAGAGAATCGGTGTCGCACACTTTCACACGCACATAATCACACACAGATGAGTTGAGACGCACATAATCACACCCCATTCCTTCTCTTGGATTCATGCCCACAATAAAAGACATAATGGTCGCCGGAGTTAAATTCTCCTATTCCGGTCCACTTGAGCTCGCTGATGCCCAAGATATCAATGTTCAATCTGTCCATTTCTCGTTTGACGACATCCAGTTTACCTTGCGTCATAGATCTTACATTCCATGTTGCTATTTGATATATCTACTTGCAACATCGGACTTTCCGGTCGCTTCCCGACACATCAACAACTGAGCGTCCTTTTGGCTTTAGTCCAGCCGCTTCATTCGTCCTGGAGCTACTAGGAATCGCCCTTTGTTCATCCCCAGTAACATGTGGGACGCCTTCCAACCTGGGGGGCTCATCTTCCGGCGCCATATCTTTAATGGTATTGTGACTGGCCATAGGGTTTTCTTGGCAGGAAATACTGGAGTGGGTTGCCATTACCTTCTCCAGTGAATCACATTTTGTCAGAACCCTCTGCCGTGACCTGTCTATCTTGTGTGGCCCTACACAGCAGAGCTCACGACTTCATCGAGTTTCGCAAGCCCCTCCGCCACGACAAGGCTATCGCAAAGATCAGCATGATAGTGACACATTTGCTCCGACATTCTTCGCCGACAGCGTATTTTGGTTCTGCGTTCCTGCCGCCAGCAAATTTGAAGCCAAGTACCATGGTCCTTCGAATTGGAATGCGGATACACATAGAAGCCTGCGTGTCGACTCTGAGCGAGGCTTTATTTTCCCGGCGCCCCCTGCGAACTGTGCGGCAAAGCAAACACGTGACGCTGTGAAGTCAGAAAAGTTTGTAACGCCACAGTGCCGTACTATTGGCGGAGAATTTGATTGTCTTTTTACTGCTCGACGAAAAGAAAGAACAACGACGACGGAGGCAGAATGACCCTCGGATAAGGCAGAAAAATGGGCACCGTATCTGTTGAGCCAACTTTACTTGACATGAATTTCTGCTATCAAATTTTACGTTAACTGAAATGTTACGGCATGTTCAACCACCTTATCATAGCATCGTTCTGAATCCGTCGTCGTTAGCCTTGTCTATCGTCGCGCGTCATGTAAACACATTCTGAGTCTTATTTCTTCGGAAACGTTTGTGCACTTAAAGGGCCTTAAAGTGAATTCGGCAAGCACATGGATAGAACCACATGGCTTGAGGGATTTCACTATGGTGCATAAATGAGTGAAGCTGTGCTGCATCGAAAGCCAGGCTTTATTATTTCACGATTGCTTACATAGACGCTTCACGACAATGGAAAGCGACCACCGCTCATTCGTCACAGTCTTAATGAAATCCTCGTGATAATCAAATGACCTGAGCGTAGGTCATTTTATTCAACTAGTAACTCCCCCCTGCTATTCCTTGAACCAATGCAATAGTCACCTACTGCCTTGTCTCCTGCCTGCTTTTTCCCTACCTTGGCATCGAAGTAGCCCATTAGTACAGTATACTGCGCCTTTACTTTTCGCATTGCCGATTCTACACCTTCGTAGAAGCTTTCAACTGCCTGGTCATCATAACTACGTGTAGGTGCATAGGCCTGTACAACCTTCAGTTTATACCGCTTATTAGGCCTAATTACGGTGCCTGCAACCCTCTCATTAAGACTATAAAATTCATCTATATTACCTGCTCTATACTTATTGACAAGGAAACCTACTCCTAATGGTCGCCTCTCTGGTAAACCTCGAAAACCCAGTACATATGCCCATTCTTAAGTACAGTATATGCCTCATTCGGCCTCCTAACCTCACTAAGCCCTATGACATCCCTATTCATGCCCTCTAGTTCCTCTAACAGTACTGCTAAACTAGCTTCACTAGCTAGGGTTCTAGCATTAAGCGTTGCCAAGGTCAGTTTCCAATGGCGGCTTGTCCAGCGGAGCCAGGCTTTCTTAGCACCCCCTGCTGCGTCACAGGTCTGACCGCCGCCGTGGTCAGTTGTTCCGCAGCGGCTGGTGACTGAGGGCTGGGGTTTTATGGAGCTTATCATAGCAGGTTGTGGCCAATTACTGCACCAGGGTGGCTAACTCCTGTTCTGGTGAGGGAGTGCGTTGCCGGAGGTGTTCACCGGCATCAGGTCGCACCCCAAACCTGTTTATGCAACTCCATCGACATGCGACTTTTTTTTCATCCGGTGGAGAATTGCGCGGCACTGGGATTTGAACCCCGGTCCTCTTGCATGCGAGGCGAATGTTCTACCGCTACGCCACCGCTAATTCTGTGAAGTCCGTCGTGTGCCTTCCACTGTGTGTGCGTGTGTGTTTTGAATACAGGCAGAAAATATTCTCTCTTTAATGATTTGCATTTTACCGTTTCGACAGTAAGGAATACGCGCACGCGGCACCGCTCTAGCTTCATACCACAATGTCCTCACTCATATCTCGCTTTCTTTCCCTATTCTCCAATCATCCCTCTCTGCACGTGTACGGTAGCTGGAAACACCTAGCTAACCTCCCTGCTATTCCGTTCTTCTGATTCTCTGTCTCCCTTTCTCAGACATATTTCGCGTCTCGCAGGAGCCTTTAGCACGCCAGAGGAGGAAATTTTAGCCGACTAGGTGCGAAGTCCATCGTGTGCCTTCCACTGTGCGCGTGCGTGCGTGCGTGCGTGTGCGCGCGCGCGCGCGCGCTTATGTGTGTGTGTGTGTAAGACACGCTCTCTCTCTGTGCTGCTCTCCGCGCTCTACCCAACGCAAGCCGACACAAGGTGTTAGACACTTAAGCAGACTTTGTGAACTGACGGTAGTTCGATATAACGCGGCTGTTCGAAAAAGGTGGACAACACAGCCAGTAACTAACAGTAACTGATACTTTGAGACTGCGAGCGCTGTCCTCGGACATGAACCATGCCGTTTGCGGAAGCGCCTGTTCGTCAATGCTGGAGATACTTAGAAAATCTGTCGATTCCTTCTGTTTACGACGAGGTCCTTAAACGTTTTAATTCCTGCATTTAAAAGCAGCTGATAAGTGAATGTGTAAGGTCATCGAAGCTTATGAAGAGCAATGCCACTTTCCGTTCCCATTCTGCGCCAAGCCACTGCGAATATTCCGCTGTAGTCCTTGCTCTTCAGTTGTAACGCACCTCGAGTCTCGTAAACTCACTCAGCCTCTCCGTGCGTAGCTGCTACCGAATGTCTGACCGTAAGTATGTCATGAAAAACTGAGACCGCAACGCCACAACATATTTCACTCGCTCTCTCTACAATTCGAGGCTTCCGAATGGCTGAATGCGTCGCAGTGGCTCGGTTCCTGCAGGAGCATCGTCGTTTTCATACTTGACGCCAATATACAGCAGAAGAAGACAGCGCCTTTTGTCTATCACTTTTTTTAGTTTTTCTTCACAATGCATTACCCGATTGTGTGCTTACGTAACCTGACCTTATCTTAGTGCAGACGTAAGAGTACGTTACAATTTGAACAATATGGAGAATTGTCCATAATAGGGCCCCCAGTGTGGCAGTCACATTGCAACAACGTATATATACCACGCGACCAAGGTGGCATGCTATACCGCGTAACTACAAGGCTCTTGCTATTAACAAATGACGCCTAGCCACGGTGATCGAGCTGCGCAATTTAGGCGTATACTTCTTAGTATAGACCAACGTGGCGGACATCGTGTTTGGACCGTTTACTACGACCATTTGTATAATATCTGTGGGTAATTCGTTTGATGCAGAAGCTTTGAGGTGTGTCAAATGATTCGGCGGATCACGGAGCCCAAAATTTATAGTTGAGTCGGAGCCTAGTCTACCCGAGGGATTCGCACCGGTGACCTTTGCTCTCCAAACCATGCACCCCCAAGGATCTGTAAACGTCGCGGGGTTTACCGAATGGCGTTAAATGATTCGTCGTTTCGTACTATAAACATTGCTATTTATATTTGGCTCAAACCGTTCATTGCGCATATAACGAATAAGTATACCGGATATAGCGAAGGTGAATAATACCATGTGATTCGGATATAAATAATTTTGGTGCGCCAGATTAGTGCAGAATCTATTCACTGAATTTCGCTACTTGTATTCCAACTGATGGCGTAGTCAGCTGCCCCTGCCGGGTGTATATAAGCGGCCTCACTCCTCTTTGCTTGTCGCTGTCACGCGATGCTGGAAGGGGTAGCAGGCACCAGGCCGCGTATGCCTGAGCGTTATATCGCCACCGCCAAGCAGCTTGTGATGATTCGATGACTATGGAGTTAACGCTCGATAATCGATTGCTGCCACAGCGTTCTTGTGTTAACTCCCGAATTCATCATAATTTTACCCGCCTTATGTCTTGTCTAGCGCTTCCCCTATAACACCAGAATATAAGACTCGGCCTCATTATTGTGCGATTGCGAAAATTAAAAAAAACAGTTGGGCAACTTACGATAATTGTCTGAATGGCAAAGTTGGAAGTAAACGCAGGAATGTCGAAGTTGTTGCACATAGGATATCCTTCCAGCAATTGCATCACTCCGTATCCAGTGGTGAGAAAGAAAGCGTTCTGCTTCCTATAGACCTGGACGTAGTCCCACACATTGGATTTTGGTGCGGGAAAGAAGCCGTAGGTACCAGGGGCCACAACACCTATCCTGCATGAGCAAGAAGTGAGAAGAAAAGAGGTAGAACACCTGGCAGTAAGAACTCGGAGCTCGTATTTTTGCTCACGTGCTCCGTTATTGGTGGCACGGCCGCGCTACCTATATCTGCTTTCGATGCATATAGCCCTTCTATTTTGATTCTTAAAAGTTTCTCAATATCCCAATATTTGACTGCAAATCTGCATCACAACCATGTCACATCAATGCTTTTGTCGCCGCAGTGCGAGCTCCGTTGTTTTATCATCCACATTGTAAGCACGAGGTGCGGAGTGTAATCCTAGTGAACTCGGATGTTCCGATACCTAAGAACTTTTACCTAGCTTTGTGCTGGATTTCGTGCGGGTGAACTATTTTCTGAGTTTTCTCATGCGTTTTACTCAGTCAGCTGAAGTCACGCATCGGATTCTTTTCGGTTTGAAGGTCTGTCCGCTGCAGCATTTCCAGCATTTTATACTCGATGGCGCATACAGCTCGTAGACCATAATTGATTAAACTGTGTCGGAAAAAATACGCCGAACACTCAGCATAAAAGGTGAACACCGCACCTTAGGCTATGAGGGGTCGCGGGCAGTAGGTGTGTACAGGAGTACTTATTCAAGGCTTTGTGGTGAATGACTTAATAACATGTGTTTTGGATGTCTACTGAATTTACAGCGTCATAATAAATTTAAAGATTTTAGTCATTTGAAAAAAAAAATTAAAGTTCCGGGCATGAAAAGGCCATGTTAAAGGTGCTGTCGCATCCGCTGTTAAGGCGATGCTTAAGCACGCTCCCAATTTTGTTTGCTGGTAATTTGATTTTCCACACAAACAATACAATTAACGGGACTATATTTGCAAACCACTGCAGAGCTTTATATGTGGTTAAACGAACTGCAACATGCGAACCGGATTGTTTGCCGTAAAGTACCGTGGCAGATAGTTGCCCTAGTTTGTCGCCGCCTTCTCGCCATGACCTGCCAGGGGTGCGCTGTGCAGGACCATGATGCATGTTATGCAAGTTGGCAGGACCGATATATCGTATAACGCCCGCTTTGTTCACGCCTTGCGAAAGTGTCTGGTTAGCCTAAGGGCATCATGTCTAACGCGTGTTCAAAAGGACCTAGAAGGCTTCATTCCGATCTTGCCGTCCTATCTTATCGTGACGCCTGATTTCGCAGCACCTACCATATTAGTAACGCAGGGAATGTTAAGCTGGTTAGACATCATGAACTAGTGCTTTTACTTAAAAAGGAGCTCTTTTATATTTTCAGCAGGTAGAAGTAGAATATGTCGTGTTGACACTATGTGACCAAGCTTCCATTGTGCCATGAAAACTAAATCACAATTCAACAATGGCTCCTAGCCAGATTTTCACCAGAATTTTATTATCTCGAGTGCAGTTGTGCTGGTAAAATTATCTATACCTATTTTTGGCGCGGTTGCCTTCCAAAATGAATGTCGCATTCCTGTAGTAGGTTTCTGGGATCTTTTATCAGCGTACCTTCAATCAACTTTCGCCGCGTGGAATGACCAAGTGTTTCTGTAGAAACAAGGTATCTGCATTGGATCTATCATAGCCCCGGTTTTAAGAAACCTGTATCTAGCTAAACTTGACAATGCTATTTATAGATGGCTGGAAGGAACGAAGATTCTTAAGGTCTTCCTGTTTGTTGATGATTTTCTGGTGCTCTTTGAATTCAGTCATGATATGTTTAGTCTGGAAGTAGAAGGAGCGTTAAATTTATTTTCAGAGTGCCTGACACCCTTAGTTTTAACCCATGAGCGGCCCGAAAAAGACGTGTTACAATTCCTTGAACTCAGTCTCGAATTTAAGGTATATCCTATATGTTAGTCATACAAACCCAGGGGCAATAAGCCTATCCTTCGGTTTGACTCAGCCCACTCTAAGATTGTAAAAAGGAATATGGTTCAAGCTGTTTTCAAAAATGCTCTCACAAAATCTTCCATTCACTGCACTGAAAAAAGTCTTAGGGCCGACAGCCAGATTGGAACAAGCAGGCTACCCTCCTAAGCTTTTGGCCTCTGTTGCTGAAAGTATGCTGAAGAAGTCAAAAAGACCTTTAGCTGATGGACAACAGATGGGCAGAAAGAATTTGGTTGTTCTGCCATATAACCATCAAACTTCCCACAACCTGAGAAAAATTGGAAAAAAAGTCGGTGTAGAAGTAGTTTTTGGTGCCCCAGAGCATTTAGCACGTCTCTGCAATCGCGGAAATAAACCTAACAAAGTAAGGAACATTTGCACCGCTCGCCACCAGCAGCCCTTTGTTCAGTGCTTTAAGTCGGTTATTTATTCCATTCCTCTGTCTTTCGGGAAAAATCACATTGGTCAGACGGGTCGTTGCTTAAATTAGAGACTGAAAGAACACAACTACAGTGTAACCGTTCAAAAGTCGCGCCATCTAGGCGTTCACTGTAGGGATTGTGAACATGCGGAATCAAGATGCTTACCAGAATTCGAAAAACCCTCAGTGATAAGGAGACACGTTGATAAGCTAATACGTGAGATTATGGAAGCTGCCAGCATTCAAAGGATGAATGATCAGTGTGTAAGCATGCCTTAAATTTTACTGTCAGAAAAAGAAGTAGCCTTTCTCTCAAGATATTATAGATTTTAACAGAGTTCGAAAACCTTCACCTCTTTTTGGTTGTGTTTTTTAGTCATTATTATTGTTGATCCTTTTCGGCCGTGTATTTTGTTGGGTTTTTATCCTGTTATTGTCATGCTCACAGTCCTGTCAATAATTTTATTTCTAGCATTCTAACGTTTTTACCTCCATTCATTGCGGTTAGTGCCATGTTCACATTCTTGTTTGTACAACATTATTTGTATTTTTTGCTTTTAAATGTTCATCTCTCTTTTTCGTTTTTGGCGCTTTTTAGACTTTTAGCAGCGTGCGTTGCTGTATAGTTCTGGGCATGCGTCAGTTTAAAAACCTTTTATCCATGTTCATTTTCTTTTTCTTCGCTTTGGCTGTACGGTCATCGGTACTGGAGGTAACTTTCATGCAGCAGAAATTATTTATTAGAGCTTATCCCTCATAGCATTTTTGTTGTCTTTCGCCATTTTCTTCAAGAAAGGTTTTTCAGCAGTGTTTTGCTCCCTGCCTTGATTACGTGTTCTTATAGGCACCGCTTAAATACGGTTACCTTCTTTCGAAAATAAAAGGCGGTAGTTCAGTGGTCCGTCCTGTCTACCTTCGTTCTCTTGTGTTGCGTCCTGTTCTGCGCTGTGTTCCCAATTATGAATAGACGTCGTAATATGGAAGAGCATCACAGGCGCACTCAGCCAGCGGCACCTCCACAACCAAACTGCTGGGAATGAGGGTACAAAACACTAGGGAGACAAAATGGATGCCATAAGAATAGCGCAAATGGGGAGACTCAGACAGCACGAGACGCAAGGCAAATTCTAGAATGAGCAGCACGACAGAGGCACGTACCCGAAGATCAGCCTGAGCCAAAACGGTAGAACTAACCTGTACACCCCACCCATGCCAAGAAATATGAGCCCCATTCACAACAAAGAGAGAAGACAAGATAGAGCCAAAGTCATCGAAAAGGAGATTAGCAAGCCGTTCTATAATTCGTTTACAGGAAAGAAAAGCGGCAGCATCTGTCTCTCGCGGAAGGCAAGAAGCGCCGCCCGGCGCCGTTGGAGCGCACTCGTTCCCGCTTGGTCCTCATAGCGTAACGGCTCAACGGGTGACGTCACGTCCTTTACGTCACCCTAATTGAGTGACAACTATTTTAGTCTTTGGTACATTCATTATGCGCTCGAATCGCAGTATCGGTCACTCGCGGAATCCCACTGTCATCCTCGTGGTAGCGCAGTTACACTTTAATGCAGAAAAATATCAAGGTGACTTGATTAAGTCGCGAACACGGAGGTTCGCTATTGAAGAACCATCTCTCCGTGCTTTTAGTGATGAAAGACAAGGTGCTCTTTCTAAGCAGGTTTTAGAAATTCGCTGCGGAAGTGATACGTACACTGACACGCCTGGTATTCTGAGTGCCTTCTTTAACTATTATGCGTGGCTCTTTAGTGGGAGTAATAACTCGAACAGTGGGTGTGATTTCAGACATTGAAACTATTTTCCTCGTTTTAAGGATGAGCTGTGGACAACCATTGAGGGATCCTTTAATTTAGATGAGACCAATTCGGCCATTTGTTCACTACAAGGCCAGGAGTCTCCAGGCCCAGATGGTCTAATTAGTGAATTAGTGAATTCTATACAAAACGTTTATGCCAATCTTAGCACCTGCCTCATAGGAAGTTTTCAGTGCACTTTATGACAACGGCTTTTTGCTTCCCACGTTCTATACTGGTCACACCATTATAATCCCGAAAACCACGGACGCATGTAGGTTGAAACTGTTGAAGGGTACCGTCCGATATCCTTATGCAACGCGTATTAATAAATATTTGCGAAGGTTCTTTCTTCTCGTCTGCAGCTCGTGGGATTAGATTTATTAGGGCCGCACCAAGCGTATGGAATCAAAGGTCGTAGTATTCAAAACCATATCCATAGTGCGCGCTCTGTGATAGAAACAGTGTCAGATGAGGTCAATCATGTGGCCTTAAATCAGATTGATGTGGCAAAACCTTTTGATAAGGTGCGTCATGATTTTTGTTTCTGTATTGAAGAGTGCAAACATTGCTGAGGTATTGCTTAAAGGCATTGAACTATGTTATAAGGCAGCCACTACAAGACTGATTGTTAATCAAAGCTTTACCAAACGTATTCCGCTTAAATCACCTGCTCGACAGGGCTGTCCTCTATCACCTTTGTTATTCGCATTATACCTTGAGCCACTATGTCGTTCAGTTCAGTCAGTTCAGTCGTGTCCGACTCTTCCTGACCCTATGGACAATGTCACGCCACGCTTTCCGGTCTCTCATTATCTTCCTAACATCACATAACTTCATCTGCAGTGCCTCGAGGATGCCATCTAACCATCGCGTTCGCTGCCTACCCCTTCTCCGGCGACCCTCAACTTTTCCCAACATCAAATCTTTCTCCATCGACTCCTCTCTTCTCATCAGATGACCAAAGTAGCTGAGCTTTAACTTTAGAATTTGACCCTCCAATCAGCAGTCAGGGTTTATGGTTGACAATATCGACTGATTTGATCTTCTGGCAGTCCAAGGAACTCTCAAGAGTCTTCGCCAGCACCACAATTCAAACGCGTCAATTCTTCGGCGGTCAGCCTTTTTCACAGTCCAACTCTCGCATCCATGCATCACAACTGGAAAAACCATAGCACGAGTTATACGGATCTTGGTTGGCAGACTAATGTCTCTGCTCTTTACTAGGCAGTCAAGGCTAACCAATGCTCTCTTTCCCAGAAGCAGGCGTCTCCTAAATTCATGGCTGCAGTCTCCTTCCGAGGTAATCTTGGAGCCCAAGAACAAAAAATCTGAAACAGCTTCCACTTCTTGTCCATTGATGACCCTGGACTTGATAGGGCGAGACGCCATGATCTTTGTCTTTTTAATGTTCAGTTTAAGCCCAAACATGTCACTCTCTTCTTGTACGCGCATCAGAAGTCTCTTGAGTTCCACTTCACTTTCTGCCATTAAAGTGGTATCATCCGCATATCTAAGGTTGTTGATACGTTTTCCAGCAATCTTCACACCAGCTGAAGACTCGTCCAGACCGGCCTTCCTCATGATGCACTCTGCATATAGGTTAAATAGGCAGGGCTACAGTATGCAGCCTTGCCTCACTCCTTTCTCGATCGGAAACCAATCAGTAAGACCATGCCCAGTTCTGACTGTGGCCTCTTGCCCTTCATACATGTTCCTGAGGAGACAGATAAGGTGAATTGGAACTCCCATCTCTTGGAGAGCTTGCCACAATCTGCTGTGAGCTACGCAGTCAAACGCTTTCGCATAGTCAATAAAGCAGAAGTAGATGGGTTTCTTAAACTCTCTTGCTTTTTCCATCTCCAGAGGGAGAAACAAACTATCTCAACGCATGGGCTCCCATTGAGAGCGCCACACAAAAGTAGCAAAACTTCTATGCATGATGTACTTTGTTTCTTGCACAGTGACACACCTGCAATATATAGATAAACTTAGAAATCAAGAATACATTGCAAACTTGTGCTCGTGCAATAGAGACAGCTCCTTACCCATCCATGCCTGGGATTGTCACCTAACTGATGAGATCTGAGAATCCCAGTGCGGCCCACTATTTCGATATCAATGCAAAGAAACTCTCGGAGTCCCACCTGATGCCGGCAAAAAATTTAGTCTTTGTACTCCAGTGACCTAACCAGAACCCCTTTGATTTATCAAGGTTAAGAGCCGCCCCCCAACTTTCACAAAAGCGATCAGTTACGCGCAAAACCTCGGTCACACTCTTTTTATCTGTACAGTAAAGGGCAATGTTATCCGCATAAGCCTAAATCTTAATTTCTTATTGCGATAGTGAGAAGCCACGAACTGCTTTGTTTTTGACGATACTACGACATAGTGGTATTGTGACTGGCCATAGGGTTGAGGCACGCTTCCTCCTCTCACTCTTCCTTTTCTTTCCTTCTTTACTTTCCGTCTTCTGTCCGCATGGGGCAGTGGAGGTAGCTCAACTACAAAGCCGGTAGCAGGCCCGCGCATTTTCTTTTTCTTCTTACAGCCGCAACAGCAACAACAACGCGTTTTAGATGTCGACAGAAACAAGTGTGACATATACTGCGCCTTTGCCTTGCTGTAAACCTATTATTATTATCATTATTATATCAATTTTGCATCAACTAGATTCCGTTGGTTTTACCTTTCAGAATCTTAACAGCTTGAACGTCTTAGGTAGCATCCATTAGGGTGCCAGAAATGTAAAGTTTACGGTAATGTACCCATACCAACATGCCCTGCTCTTAAACTTCTGCAACGAAGCAGTACCTACTCCACCCGGTCACCTACAGCTGTTGTACACATCACACACATTAGAACGAATTATGGTGGTTTTGTTAATATCGGAATTATTTATGGAACCAACTACCGCCACACACGAAGAACGTGACTACCAGCAGTTTTTGAAAGAGCTAAAGCAGCATATCTAGCCGTCATTTTGAATGTTTAACTTTTACTAACTGCATAACTTCTGATATATCTCTAACCATGTACTGTTTATTTCTCTTTTCCTTTGCGTGATAGCTTTTTGACATATTATTCATTTGAACCCCTTCGCAACTCTTACACGAATTTTAAAATTCTGCCTGCATAGACAACACAATTTGGCTAATTCAAAGACTGAATGACTTATTATGCATAAAACTTTTATTTGTTGTTAGCGAAAGCAATTTGTATTCATTTGGGTAAAGTACACTCACCTCAAGCGTGACGTTGCTTTAATATCTGAGATTTATTCATTTACAACGGAGGCTTAAAATATTAATCGATTAATTGTCAGACGGCAAACGTGGCTGAACTTCCTATCACTTTTTAAATACTGAATTCTATTATATATTTATTTACATTGTAGCCGCTTCAATCATGTATATATTTCGGCTAGAACATATTCGTTTGAAAATTGGAAACAATATTTTTTCTAAACTGCAGAAGCATTTTAGAGCAGGAGACTAATTTCACGCTAAATGGGTTCGAATAACACGATCTGTCGGGCTAGTTGGTAACGATCCATATGTATCAGCAGCGCGAACACAATCAGAGGAAAAGAAGAATAAGA
>JAJIZL010100265.1:0-17961 GCA_023969395.1 Amblyomma maculatum | reverse complement strand
CTACTTGCAGATTGTTCCAAATCACACGGGCTAATTTGGAGGCTTTAAATCGACTTTTCATAAATAAGGGCTCCCAACAGCAAATATTCTGTTTGGTGATGGCTATCGGAGACAATTTCCACAATCTCCGCAGCCAATTGGTACAATTATTTCTGGAGAAAGTGCATCAATAAACTGTGTATTATGAAGCCATTTCTTTGTCTTGCTAACTAACGTGACCTTTTTTCACGTTAATTTTATTGTCAGCACGTGGTGTTTGTTGCAAGTGCTGCTATTCATGTTTGGGACATCCCCTTTGAGCCGTGACAGCAGCACGAAAAGCGCCATCACGGTCGCTCTGTGAACAACACGTCGAGCCAGCCCGGGAGGTCAAGTAATAATGCCCGAAAAAGGCCTACAAGCAGACTACAATCCCGAAAGGGAGCCTCAACATCGACAGAGACAAAGCATCTATTTTGTACTTCAGCAGCCACGACTGCCGTCCATTTTCAGCGGGAGAACATGCAGAAGATATATGGATCAGTATGGAGGAGCTGCAGACTTTAACAGTTAAAAACACGATTTGATTATGCAGAACATCTTATTCCTTAGTGACGGAGGGCATAAGTGACATAAAAACTACTCTACGACAAGAATAAAAAAAAAAAAAACGAACCGTTGAAGGCGTTCACGTGCACTGTGGGGAAAAAAGAGCCGGCAACTCTTGGTATCTGCTTCCATCGAATGATTGTGCTCAGCTGAAAGTAGGGGAAGGTACATTTTGAAGCCTAAGCGCTACTACGCCATGTCTTCAAAGGTCATTTCTCTCAGTGATGAATGGAGCAGACAATGGAACATTGTCTGCTCCATTGTCTCCAGGAAACCTGGCGACGATCAACAGGACTTGAGGGGCACCCGTTGTGTATCAAGCTTCACCGAAACCAAAGGGCTGGCAGGCGAAAAAGATAGATTTAAAAGTGAGATTATTGAAGCTTTCAAGATGATTTCTGGGAAAGAAGGAGAATGCGTGAGTGTTCCGTCAGTGGCGCTCAACAGCAGAGGTGATACTTCTCCGTTTGGACAATGTGACAAGACATTTGGACAATGTGACAAGAGGTTAGACCTAATTTGTCATTATTTTCGTTTTATTTTCATTTAATAGTTTCATTCTGAATTTCTTTGCATTTCTTCTGAATCTTTTTTTTTACTTCTTCAAATTAGGGCCCCCGTTTTTTGTGATGCATTCTTCTTCTTCGTACCACAAAACAGGCAGTTGGTAGCGAGCGAATCATCTGTGTTAACGTCTTAGTTTAATTTTCTTGTGTGTGTATTGTGTTTGGGTATAACCATGCAGCGCCAGAGGTCGTCAGAGTCGTATAGCCAACTAGCCCGCTCGCAAGTACTACTGGCTAAAGAAAACAGTTCTTCGCAGGTGTCAGTAGTACAAAAATACTTGTATCGCCTACGCAGATTACAAACGTAACCCAATCATCGATGTCAACAGTGTCTCTCAAACATATTGTTACAACGATAGTTTGACGTCGGAGAGCTGAACAGGTCATTAGTACAGGGATCTCAGCTGGTCAACGGCAGCGCGTCCGGCTCGAGAGTCTTTTCCAACGTCTTTCTTCTTCACTTGTGCTGTCAGCTTCATCTTCTTAATCTTCTTCAGGACTGTTATAATATGTTTAATAAGAAATGTCCCATAATGATACCGTGGGGAACCCCAAGGTGTACGTGTGATTTATACGAAAAAAAAAACCGCTTACATCAATATAGTGAAAGTGTTCTCAATGATATGCTTTATTAAGACAAAGTGATTTACCACGAACACCATAAAATGCTAATTTTTCAAAAAGTGTATTTCACTTCAAAAGTCACACCTTGGTGAAATGTAATATGATACCTAGTACAAGGTTCTTCATTTCCATTATTCTTAATATGTATTCCTTCTGGTCGAAGACAGCGAGTTGTGTGGAGCGAAATTTCCCGAATCCATACTGAGCATCAGTAATGAAGGCGTGTTTTTCAAAGTAGGATTGAAAACGCACCAGGATTAAGTTTTTTAATCCTTTAGATAATACCACTAAAATTGAAACCGCGCTTTAATTATTAGCGTATTTCGATCCCCTTTTTTGAATGTAGATTTTACTTTTGCTAACTGCACATCTTTAAAAAAAGTACCACAGGTGATACTTCGATTTACTGTGTAAGCAAAAATTATAAAGATAATGTCCAGAACAAACTTGCCGCTTTATTTGGATTCCTACCGCGCTGCACGCATCTGAATGTTTTAGCTGCATAAACATCGTGTAAACTTCGCTAGCGTTTGAAGGAGCAATAAACAAACTACTAGATGACATCGTGCTAATTAAATAGTCACAGTTATGTCTTAGAGAAGGCGCTGGAAGATTTGTAGAATGGTCATTAAAGGAATCGGCTAAATCTTTACCGTGTACTATTTCACCGTTAATGGTAAGCTATTTAATAGAAGCTTGTGTCGATAATCCGCCAATGAATTTATTGAGCCTTCTCCCCGTAAGCTTGCTGTCTTTGACTGCACTGTACGAGTTTTCTAGATAATACGCCTTACATTTCCTAATTTCCTAATTTTTTGTTTTGTACAGTTTCGATATTTCTTGAACTCTCGGAGTAATGTAGGATCCCGAGTGTTTAAAACCTACTAAATACATCGTTCTTTACATTAGTTTTTGCCTACAGCTACTGGCTTGCCAAGGGTTCTTTATATTTTCAGTTCAGTTCAGTCGTGTCCGACTCTTCGTGACACTATGGACCATATCACGCCACGCTTTCCGGTCTCTCACGATCTTCCTAACATCACATAACGTCATCTGCAGCGCCTCGAGGATGCCATCTAACTATCGAGTTCGCTGCCAACCCCTTCTCCGGTGACCCTCAACCTTTCCCAACATCAAATCTTTCTCCAGCAACTCCTCTCTTCTCATCAGATGATCATAGCTGAGCTTTAACTTTAGAACTTGACCCTGCAATGAGCATTCAGGGTTTATTGTCGACAGTATCGACTGATTTGATCTTCTGGCAGTCCAAGGAACTCTCAAGAGTCTCCGCCAGAACCTCAATTCAAACGCGTCAATTCTTCGCCGGTCAGCCTTCTTCACAGTCCAACTCTCGCATCCATACATCACAACTGGAAAGACCATAGCACGAGTTATACGGATCTTAGTTGACAGACTAATGTCTCTGCTCTTTACTAGGCGGTCAAGGCTAGCCATGGCTCTCTTTCCCAGAAGCAGGCGTCTCCTGATTTCATGGCTGCAGTCTCCTTCCGGGGTAATCTTGGAGCCCAAGAAGAGAACATCTGACACAGCTTCCACTTCTAGTCCCTTCATGCTCCAGGACTTGAGCGCAAGACACCATGATCTTTGCATTTTTAATGTTCAGTTTAAGCCCAAACTTCTCACTCTCTTCTTGTACGCGCATCAGAAGTCTCTTGAGTACCACTTCATTTTCTGCCATTAAAGTGGTATCATCCGCATATCTAAGGTTGTTGATACGTTTTCCAGCAATCTTCACCCCAGCTGAAGACTTGTCCAGACCGGTATTCCTCATGATGCACTCAGCATATAGGTTAAATAGGCAGGGCGACAGTATGCAGCCTTGTCTCACTCCTTTCTCAATCGGAAACCAATCAGTAAGACCATGCCCAGTTCTGACTGTGGCCTCTTGCCCTTCATACAAGTTCCTGTGGAGACAGATGAGGGTGACAGTATGCAGCCTTGTCTCACTCCTTTCTCAGTCGGAAACCAATCAGTAAGACCATGCCCAGTTCTGACTGTGGCCTCTTGCCCTTCATACAGGTTCCTGAGGAGAGAGATGAGGTGAATTGGAACTCCCATCTCTTGGAGAGCTTGCCACAATCTGCTGTGATCTACGCAGTCAAACGCTTTCAAATAATCAATAAAGCAGAAATAGATGGGTTTCTGGAACTCTCTTGCTTTTTCTATGATCCAGCGAAAGTTGGCAATCTGGTCTCTAGTTCCTCTGCCTTTGCAAAACGCAGCTTGCACATCCGGCAGCTCCCGATCCACATAGTGCTGCAGCCTACCTTGGAGCATTTTCAACATCACCTTTGCTAGCATGCGAAATAAGCGCGACGTGCGGTAGTTGGAACAATATTTGGCACGGCCTTTCTTTGGAATGGGGATGTAAACTAAGCTCCTCCAATCCTGTGGCCCCTGCAGAGTTGTCCAAATTTGCTAACATAATGTATGCAGAACGTTAACAGCGTCATGGTAGAGGTTTTGAAGCAACTCAGCTGGAATGCCATCAATTCCGCTAGCTTTGTTCTTAGCAAGGCTGGCTAAGGCGCATTCAACTTCACTCTTCAGGATGTCTGGCTCGAGATCAGTAATCACAATAGTCTTATGTTGGATTTGCACATCCGGGTCCTTCTTGTACAGTTCTTCTGTGTATTCCTGCCACCACTTCTTTATCTCTGAGGCTTCAGTGAGGTCCCTGCCTCGTTTCTCCTTTATTACGCCCAGCTTAGCACAGAAGCTTCCTTTGATATCTTTGATTGTCTTATACAGAGCTCTTGTGTTCCTCAATTGGCTGTTGTCCTCAAATGCTTGGCACTGTATGTTCAGGAAGGCATTCTTATCTCTCCTTGCTATTTTCTGAAAATCCGCATTGAGAACCTTGTATCTTTCTCTTTCCCCCATAACTTTTGCTATCCTCCTTTCCTCAGCTTTTTGCAAAGCCTCTTCAGATGAACAGTTTGCTTTCTTGCATTTATTTTGCTTTGCAACTACCTTAGTAGCAACTTCTTGTATTATATCAAGAACATTCTTCCACATCTCTTCAGGTTCTCTGTCTTCTAGATATAATTCTTGAAATTGATTCCTCACTCCAACAGCATATTCTGATGGAATTTGATCCAGATCATACCTGAAAGGCATTCTAGTTTTCAGCGTATTCTTCAATCGAAGCTTAAAATTGGCAACATGAAGCTGATGATCGGTGTCACAATCGGCCCCAGGCCTTGTTTTTACTGCTTGTATAGCACTTTTCCATCTCTGCCGGCAAAAAATGTAATCAATCTGATTCCTGTACAGACCGTCCGGTGAAGTTCATGTGTACAGGCGCCTCTTGTGCTGTTGAAAATGAGTATTCGCTATGGTCAGGTTGTTTTCTTGACAAAACTCTACTAGCATCTGCCCAGCTTCATTGAGCTCACCAAGACCGAACTTGCCTGTTATTCCGGATATTTCTTCACTCCCCACCTTAGCTTTCCAGTCTCCTATGAGAAAAAGGACGTCTGATGATGGAGTGTGGTCTAAAAGGCATTGCAGGTCAGCATAAAATCTCTCAACGTCAGTTTTTTCAGCATTATATAGTGGTTGGTGCACAGACTTGGATAACTGTTATGTTGAAAGGGTGACCTCTGATCCGAAGTGAAATCATTCGGTCGTTTTTGGGGTTGTACCCTAGCACTGGTTTGCCGATTTTTCTGTTTACTATGAGAGCGACCCCATTCCTTCTCCTGGATTCGTGCCCACAATAAAAGACATAATGGTCACCGGAATTAAATTCTCCCATTTCAGTCCACTTGATCTCGCTGATACCCAAGGTATCAATGTTCAATCTGTCCATTTCTCGATTGACGAAATCCAGTTTACCTTGCGTCATAGATCTTACATTCCATGTTGCTATGTGACATCCTTGCAACATCCTTGCAATCTCCTTGCAACATCGGACTTTCCGGTCGCTTCCCGACACATCCACAACTGAGCGTCCTTTTGGCTTTGGCTCAGCCGCTTTATTCGTCCTGGAGCTACTAGGAATCGCCATTTGTTCATCCCCAGTAACATGTGGGACGCCTTCCAACCTGGGGGGCTCATCTTCCGGCGCCATATCATTAATGCTATTGTGACTGGCCATAGGGTTTTCTTGGCAGGAAATACTGGAGTGGGTTGCCATTACCTTCTCCAGTGAATCCCATTTTGTCAGAACTCTCTGCCCTGACCTGTCTATCTTGGGTGGCCCTACGCAGCAGAGCTCACGACTTCCTCGAGTTTCGGAAGCCCATCCGCCACGTCAAGGCAGTGATCCATGAAGGGGTCCTTATATTTTAGAACACCGAAATGATTTAAAAGGGAAGTGCTTGGTGTACAACTGGGTGAACATTTGTACAAGTTACATATACGCAGCTTTGGTGCCAGAAGTTGCGAACAGGTCAGACCAGTCAACGACTGCAATAATTTTGCAGAATCTTCTTAGCTGGGAGGGCGGAACTGGTTTTTGGGTGATTTCACAGGGCGATAGCTTATGTACACCTGGAAGCTTAGCGCAGAGAAATATGGGTAGGTGATCACTGAGGCCATATGAAAAGACTCCAGCCTTAACTTGACTAAGATTATAGCTGGTAGTAAAATGGCCAAGCAAAGTAAAAGATGTCGGACTAACTTGAGTTGGTGAACTAATAATATTCTGTATAGAGTATATATCTAACATTACCTTAAACTCGTTTACTGTAGTTGCAGATATAAGCATATTAATATTGAAATCTCCGCCACAGATAAGGCCAAAGTTGTCGTCATTAGTGAGCCTAAGCAAGGCTTCAGAGAGTTCGAAGAATGTCTTACGGTTACTTTCTGGTGGCCGGTAAACTGTAGCAAAAACAAGTTTGTTAGAAAATATTGACATCACTTCGAAATACCGAGTTGACCGTGTAAAGGATGGGATCAGTTCAGAACACGCATCAGAATTTACTAGCATGGAAACACCTCCTCTTCGACCATATTTATGATTAGGATTACAAACCGTGTACTCAGACACGTTGAAACAATTATTTTCATTTTCATACCAAGTTTCCGTTAACACTAATTGAGTTCGCTCAATAGTCTCTAGGCTGCTGTGTTTGCTTCCTAATTCCTTAGCGGACGATACCACAATTTTCATAACCGGCAGCACCGAGGCCGATGTAGAGGAACGCGCAAATATGGCACTTCAGGACTTCAACGTATGGGTCAAAGCAAATCACTTAAAAATAAATACTAGGAAAACAAAAGGGGTGTTAACATGCCTAAAGGTAAGGAATTATTATATGACATAAACGTACGCTTAGGAACGGAAGCAGTTGAAATTGTTCGCTCTATCAAAGTAGTCGGAGTAATATTTTCAAGGCCCCTTACATTGAACGACCACACAGATTATGTACAATCTAAGGTTGCATCAGCCGTTGACGACATTGCCAGACGGAGATTTCATGCTGCCTCCTAAAATAAAACTCTTGTTATATAACACGCTAGTGTTGTCGCTATTGCAATACTGTAGTTTATTCTGGTGTACCATAGGGATAACCAACCTAACTAAATTACTTTTATTGCAGAAAATAGCATTGCGGTATGCCGCTAGCGTGCATTATTACCATCCGTCGAAAAAACTTTTTCGGAAGAATAATGTTCTGTCAGTGTTCGCCTTCTTTGATTACAGGATCATATTACCTTTTAAATATTTATATAAATCAAATGACAGTGTTGGTAAATGTCTTGCAAAGTTAAAAGAAAATATCTGAGAGCGACAAACGCGACATAAAGAAAAATATATTCTTCCAATACCATGTACGTATTGTTACATTCAGTCGTTATGCTACACTGTACCGAGACTATTATGCTACACTGTACCGAGACTATTGACTGAATTACATGCTGCTGGATTTGATCCAGTTAAGGAAAGCAATCGCCAAATCAGCCTTTTTTGCCGTGAGCACCTGTAATGATCCAAATATTGTTTCAGCCTTTATTACCTTGTATTGTTTTGCTTTAGAACTGTGAACTGAAGGGTGTTTCCTGTTTCTATTTTTTTTTGCATTGTGTTTAATTGAGTGTCTTAATTTTTTATCTACAAAAGTTATGTTACCTATAATTTTATGTATTGATTTGCTGTACACGGTTGTAGACCAACAGCCTCCTCTCTATTGTCCTGCAAATTATTGTAAGGGGGCCAGGGGCCCGTCAAGCTGTTTCCACAGCTATTATTCCTGGCTCCTCCTTTCCCTGCAGGAAAGAAAATAAATCTGACTTGACTTGACAATCTGCATATTATCGTGGAACACTTTATCAGAGTTTGCAAAATTGGATCCAATGAAGTCATTAATGCTGTTAAGTTTTATATACTTCCCTCGATCTTTAAAGATGACCAAAGATTTACCGACGCCGACATTGTTAAGGTCATTCAAAGACCGAATACGCCAAGCTGTATCCCCAACTGCTCGGCGAACATGGATGCGACCGTGTCTGTGCCAGACGTATTTGAAATAATTTGCTTTAGCCCATTACTTTAGCCCACATCTCCTTTTCGGGAAACATATAACCTTCGCATTTATCTCCCCTTGAAATTATCCAAAATCATGCTGTATGTATTATTGCTTATACTCACCGCACTGAAAATGCCTTTCATCTGCTTCAATCCTACAATACTTTATGCCCAAAATAATCGACTATAGTCTACGTACTCTAATCTATAAATGAGTTAAATAGTTACTTTCAATTTCCCTTGTCAATAATGACGAAAGACCGCATTGCAGCGACTTACGTTTCGCCAAAAGCAATAATTTCGTACTGCCTGAACCAAACACTAATTACGAAAAAGAAATAGTAGCTATAGAACTGCCGGTGCCACTCATTACAACTCATTACCAGTTACTCTTAAAGAATCATTAAGGCTTCGAATGCGCTCTTTGTCAGCTTTTAATATCACCCTAAAACAGTTTGCAAGGTACAATGTTCTTGTGTTATTGTATATTTCAGTTTATAAATTATTCTTGCGCTTTTTGTGTGTGATTTAGTATGGTACCGCTTTCATTCAGACATAAATGATTGATATGATTCCCAACCTCTCCAATCACAATCTCTTTCTCCTCAACCTATCAATGCTAGATAATGTACAGTTTTTTCAACTGCACGCTACATATTTCATTTTGATTGTCTTTATAGGAGGCCCCGTTAGCAGTCCTTGACTTTGGGACCCCCTTCATATTGTATTTTGTAACATATTTCCTGCTACAATAACTTAAACATCAAACCTAAAAAAAGCGAGAAAGGGTGAAGAGAACACCACTCACCCACATGGTCTGGATATGAGTGTCGCAGGTGTAGCCTTCATGCGCAGCCTACACGTAGCCTAGCGGATACTCCACTCTTAGTACTTAATGTTGTTGCTGCACTGCCACCCATATTTACTTTTATTTCATCGCTATGGTGACGCGGCTGAAGTTCTTATCTCTTTGTAACTTGTAACAATGAGCAAAGTAAAACGTTTAAAGAATAAGATGGCAGTTTGGTCTTGTTGATAACACATGTCAGCAAAAATAGCGCAGGGACAGAACAACGACAAGCAAGGACACACATGAGCACGATGTGTGTCCTTGCTTGTCCTTGTTCTGTACCTGCGCTATTTTTGCTGACATGTTTAAAGAATAAATCTTATTGGGCATTTAGTCCTGCGTAAGACACAATACAAAAACATAAGCATGCGATTTTCATCCCGAACTACAAATGTTTGTGAAAGGATTTATCCCTTATGTAGTTTTGGTTCTTATTGATATCACCTATAACCGAGGGGTCACTATGGCTGCTCGAGAATTAAAAAAACTTTGCAGCTGCGACCTCTTCATTTGCTGTCAGATAGAATTTTAAGGCAGATTAGTTAAACTATTGGAGTGAATTAATATGATGGAGCAGAGTTTATACTGCGATTGTTTTGACCAAGGTATCTTTTGAACCAATACGCCATAATCCTAATTCTAGAGTTAAAGCGCGAAAAAACACATCATTCGAGAAATGCTCCAATGTGCTGCTACTCTGGCGGTTGCGTGTAAATAATAACAGGTGTGGAGCGTGTAATTATGAAGTACGCATATGTAGAAAGACGAAAAATGCAAAGAAATGTTTGGTGTGCACGTTGACCTAAAACTTCAGAATAAGAAAATTAAAGATGACTCACGCCTAAAGTACAATGACCCTGCTCCCGTCGCAGTTACAATTGAGCGATTTGGCACAACCACGGAATTTCAGTATTGCAAAAATTCTGGCGCCGCAAATAAACGACAGTGCATCCACAGAAGTAAATCTAATCAATCATTTAGATCATTACTGTACGCTGCCTTCCCAAATGCCATCTCATGCCCTTCACTTGTTTAAGTTGTTATAAATGCATCCTTAGAATGCTCTCGATTAGTATATTATGCTTTGAATAATGCAGCATTTCAACTGCACTGGTGCCCAGTCAAGAAAGCGTAACTCCACCAAGCTATTATCATGACATGACAACAACGAAACCAGGAGTCGCACTGAATGAATAAGCAAGCTAAAGCTGTTTGGGAATTATATTAAATTTAATAGAGGTTTTAGATGGGCTAGATGGTTTTCAGAATCTGACGGCATTGTTACCCCTAATAAAAATTGTCCTTCCTTTTCTTCTGTGTACGTGTTTTGAAAACGCTAGAAAATGCCATAGGGTTGTTTTATATATGAGCCTGAAACTTTGAAGACACCAAATACAGGAGCAAGGTTGGAGGGTAACAAAGGCCGCAATAAAAGACACGTGTCGAGAGGGTAACAGCAGACTTGTGAAGCTTTCTCGAAAAACGAGGCCGATGTTTAACGAAAATCACGGAAATAGTCACGCGAGGTGCGGTTAGCCAATAGCTGTTAGCGGCAGCGGTCACTTCGGTGCGGCCCAAAGCGCGCACTTACGCTAAACGAAAGAGGCTGGGGCAGATAAGGCCATAGACACATACCATTATAAAAAATACCACAAATAGGCAAAACGCTGCAGTGGTATAAAAGCCATTCGCTACTCAGGAACAGTCCAGTGGGTCCTGTGCGTTACCGACAGACTTCAGAGGCTTGAAAAAGGATGAGTTGGAACTAAGAAAGAGCAAATCAGTGTTTTCTGTTATAAAGCTAAAAGGAAAAGCTGCCGTCGATAACACAAAAGCAAGAATGCACAGTTCGTGCAGTGGATGGAGGTACCTTAGCCGGCAGGACTGTGCGTAAGGAATAGATGGCTGTATGAAAAAGAAAGAGCCTGGCTTCGTTACAGAAGCTTGTGTCATGCTTTTTGAATATGTGGCTCTTCTCGGCGCTGTTCTTGCGGTAGGTGGGAAGGGAGAAAAAATCTCTCCAGAACGGACTTTTCGGTTTTCTTTGTAAACCAGAACATGCAACCAAAGGCTCCTGGGTCCTCTAATCTCAAGGAACACCAGGAAGCCCGGCCTTTCTGAAATTCATCACGCGATATCCCTATGGAGGAGGAGGAGGAGGAGGAGGATGAGGAGGAAAAAACTTTATTAAAAAAAAATGTAAACACTCCCAGGAGGACCTCTTAGTCCAGGAGCCCTCTGGCTGTTCCTTCTAGCTTAGCCCGCTCGACCAGCCGTAACTAATCTGCAGGTTGATGTAGTTTTTTGCCCTCAATGTATTGCTTCGTCAGCGAGAAATGTGTTACCTTTCTTCACCATCATGTGGGATCACTGGCACGGCTGCAGCGGAGGGAAGGGATTAAAGGGTTGCTTGAATCCTGGCTACCTGTATTCCCTTCTTTGTATTTTGTTTCCTGTTGATCTATACTCAATATCACTGTCTGCGTCACGATTTCTTAAGTACTTGTATTTCTTTTGTCTTACTGCCCTTCCTCCTCTCTCAGGAACAATAAATTATAAAAATGAAATTAAAGTTAAATAAATATAGGCCATTTCATCGGGGAGAGCATCACCATCCATTTATAGAAACGGGCTTTTCCAGAATGATCTTTTACCACCAGTCTTCATGTGAGTGCGTGTGTTTGTGCGAGTGCTTCTCGAAGCATGGCGCTTGGAGGCGATCACCACCGCGGCCTATTGTATAGTTTTTACGGTGCCAGCGCGTTTCCTACGGCTACTGCACATTAGGTTCCTTTTCGGTGGGATAAAACGTGCGCCTCTTCGAAACATTTCCCTCTAGATTGCGAGAGTATACAATGCGTTTTTGTCTTTTGGGTGTCCTTGTCTAGCCGATTTTGCGCTTTAATGAATAAAAGGGCTGCTTTATATGCGTTTCACCTTCTTGGGAGTCTTCCAATGCTTTCCCCTGCACCAGAGGTCAAATAGGTGCTTGCGAGCACCTTGCAGCTGCGGATAGGGCAAACGGCGTTGGTTCCAAAATAATCATACATCATATCAGCAAGAACGCTTGCTTTCAAGGCCTGTTTTCATGCTAATAATATAAACAGCTTCTAAATCTGCCTGTCTGCTACTTGTACTGGCCGCTTCACTAAGGGCGTATAGAAAATTTCCTCAACTGTTTGCGTCGCTACTCTGGGAAGGCGGTCACATACTCACCTCCAATGAATATGCACCCATACATCACAATCTCCGCTAACTCTGCTGAATGCGCCATTTCTGCAATCAAATAGGCCAAACCGATGACAGCAGGACCGCCGCATAGAAATGCCACGTAGTAATATCCTGCAAATAGACAAAACAATATTACGAGAGACTTTGGCGAATAAAGTGGTGAAATGTGAAAGTCTGACTGCCGCATTCTGCAACGCGACTGCTGCGAATGTGGCGGTGAATGATGCTAAATCAATTTGAAACGCCGATGCTGCCTCTGTACTAACTAACGCCTCCTAGGCATCTGAGTCCGCACTTGTCTGCTGTGTGGTGCGGCGTTCGAGGAAGCGGAAAATGAAAGGGCTCACGGACGCCTGGATCGTATGCCTGGTGGGGTCAGCTTTGTATATGCATTATTCGCCTTGTGGCGTCATGAACTGTTGTGATGATACATCGCGCGCCACTTGTCGAGCACAACCAGCATTTCGTTGAACGTAATAAAGTTCACCGGCGTTCTATAATTCGTCTGCAGGAGAGGAAAGGCGCAGTATCTGTCACTCGCACATTCTCGCTATCATTCTCACGGTAGACAGGGGGAATTATGAAGAGAGTTTCACGATCCGGGGCATGGCGCGTCGACCTGGGAAAGGACGAGCCGAACAAATTTGTTTCTTTCCGTACAAAAAGAAGGGCTTGGTCTGGCGCATTTATTTTTGCGACAAGTTGTCTCGCGTTTCATGTACCTTCGTGACCAAAATGATGTCTTCCTCAGAACAGTAATCCAAGTTCGGCTTGGTCGACTCCTTCCTAATTTTCTTGTCAGTTCGTGTCTCAATGTAGGCGGTACAGTAAGAGGGTACTTGCGAGAAGTGGTGCTCTCGTACAGATTACTGCATGTGCGCTTTTCCATGGAGTATTTGTGCAATGTTAAGCGGAAAAAATTGTATGCGGACCAAGTGGACACAATGCTTCCTGTACCGATATACCGTTTGTCGCGCTGTCCAGGCCCAGGAGATGATGTACTCAAGAGAGTTAAGAAGATGCCAATATCACCACCAGTCAAATCATTTTTCTTTAAACTCCACACTAGCACATTATCAGTCAAAACATGGAGGCACGCTAAAGGCCTGTTTGTCCCTTGGTCAACAAACTGTTTCTTGTGTAACAGACCAGAGACGATAGAACACGTGTTTTTGGACTGTCGGGATGTCATTTTTTTTCTGGGATGTGCTTCAGAGAACTTTAAAAAAAGAGCTACCTCTAGATGCATATGGCATACGATTTTTACCTTTTCCTAATACAGAGGAGTTTCCCTTTGATACAGTAATGCTCCTGGGCCTCCACAGCTTGTGGAAAACCAGAATGCAGTTTAACAATGCAGATATACAAGTCAATCCTGTACGAGAACATTTCATACACAGTGTTGTGCGGTTCAGGGAAGTGCACATGACACTTCCCGAGCAGCCACAATGGATTCATGTGCTTGACAGTTTGGTAAAACTGAAAAAGTTTTAACCCGCCGTGTCACGCGAAAGTGTGCTGGCACGTTTTATTATTCATCGTCTTGTTTTGAATGTCCAAGTCGGCAATAAAGAAAAAAAAAGCATGGCGCAGTGGTAAAGCCCTGGGCTGGGGATCCAAGGGATGGAGGTTCCACTCCCCAGTGGGAGACTAGGTTTATTAATTTACTTTTAGAAGTATTCGAACCACCGCAAAAGCGTTACATTTTTGCTGACGAGAAAGATGAGCCATTAAAGGCATTCGACTTCACACCTTTAAAATCTTCTTAGACTTAATGCATTTTCCAGCTATGTTTACTTATTATATAACGACAATAAAGTGATAAACAATGGTGCTGCAGTAACTGATTACGTAACATGCAGTAAGGCTGCAATACAACTCTTGCCTATGAGCCTTTGGGTAGTACCAAAGAAAACATTTTCTTATTTTAATGAGAAACTACGGAAATAACCTGGTTTCAATTTCTGTAATCTGCATAGAAAATTTCAACATAACCTAGTCCGTTTTAGAATCGTTGGATCAGAAATGAAACCATCGTTATAGAGTGAAATTTGAATTTGTCAACCAAATCATCGTTCGTAATCTTAAATCCAGTTGCCGTTTTAAATGGAAGCCTCAAAAAGCGAATTGCATCGTTTTACACTATTCTCCGAACATATAGCCGCATTCGCTCAGAACACCCCATCCCTCTTCGCGCATCTTTCACACTTACGTGAGCTAACCGTGATTTCGAGGCGCGAGAATAGGTTATACTGGCTGCAGTCAACGTGGAAGGGTTAAGGCAGCGTTCTCTACAAAATTAGGCACTCGTGTGGTCGTTTTTCTGAGGTCATAACCACGGACATACCTCTAATATGTGGCGATCGGCAGCTGACAATGCCTGCCAATGAGTAGTTGGCGGGCTGAGTGACATCATTAGACCTCATGACATAAAAAAGTGGCCAGCAGCTACTAACATTTGTAGCTATGTTGAACTGGACTGGCGAAATCAAGATTGAACGCGGTACCCTTCAATCTCTGGTCAAACATGCCACCCTTAGGCCACGAAAGCAAGTTCCTAAAGCTTAGGGAAAGTGTTCATATATATCAGTGCAGAATGATCTTTTGTATATATAATACCTGCCGGCGGTGTAATAATAATTATGTAGTTTAGAAATAAGTCCTGCAAAACCCGAGCGCTTTCCATGTTCTTTCCGGTCTCCATGCCCATAAACATTAGCTACGACAATCTGGTCATTGTACACTCTCAGTCGTAGGAAAGGCAGCCGTTGTCATTTTGACACAAAAGTTTAGGAGAAATAATTCGCAGATTTTTATACGTACTGTCGCTTGCATAGATATTATGTGCAGCGCACGTGCTACATGTGATCCATCATGATCATCAGCCGCATGATACCTACTGCAGGGCACGCGCCCTATCCCACTAATTAACCTGATCTTGAGCTAGCTGCATCGAATTGAACCTGCAAACCTCCTAACTTCCCACATAATTGTCTGCAGCACCTGCTGCGCTTTTCTTGCCCTGAAATCCAATTCGCTACCCTCAGCGACTATATGATATCCTCTCTTCGCTTTACATGTCCTACCTATGTCCCATTTCGTTATGTAACCTAAATAAGAAAGATAGTTCTAATAGGCTAACACCCGTGAACTTTATCATGTAGAATCCTAACAACAAGCAGAGAGAATATGCAAAAATTGACACAAGTTGTAAAGTACCACGAACATTTCACTGAGAACATGCAGTTGTTCTTACCACGAATATTAAAGCACGTTTCCTTTGCATTCTCTATGTACGCACTGGGCAACCAGTCCCACACAAAATCTTTAAATGAAACAGTAGAATGAGTCGCGATGGCAAGCACACTCACCGGGTTCGGACATCGGGAAACGGGCCGTTGCATATTGTGTCAAGCACCAAGCGCCCACAAAGAACGCATAATGAAGCATATTGAAGACGAAGTGGGCGAACACGAACACCGCGCCTGAGATGCCTGTCATGAGCTGCATGTCACGGCCACCACTCAGGCGCTCAGATACTGGAAGAGCGGCGAATGAGGCAAAACCCATGCAGTAAGACAGTGCAGGAGGGAAAGCCCAGTAGAGCGATGCTAGCGCAGGAAGGTCGACATCCAGCATCTCGGACCGTTCTTTTTCGGATTCCTCCTGGAGATATATCAGCGTGGGCGTCAGGTGGGCAACCCGCTGGGCCGTCGATGTCCGTAGCTGTGCGGTGTTGAGCAGATTGAACATAATCGAAAGTGCGATGCCACTCGTTGGGTTGGGTATCAGTGTTATCCTGCAACACGAAATGCCCGTTTAGGCTACACCTTCAAAACAGGAACTGTCGTTACATCACATATCAAGTTTTGCCGGAAAAAATTGCAGCTAGTTGCAAAAAATAGAAGTATTAAGCATTTGACCGTAAAGTGGCTTACAGCTGAATATAATTTGCGCCCCTGAGAGTTTGTTTTCGTTGCCA
Source organism: Amblyomma maculatum (assembly GCA_023969395.1). Classification (NCBI taxonomy): domain Eukaryota; kingdom Metazoa; phylum Arthropoda; class Arachnida; order Ixodida; family Ixodidae; genus Amblyomma; species Amblyomma maculatum. The sequence goes on along the minus strand of JAJIZL010100265.1, from coordinate 1,621 downwards.
ATGGAACTGACCAAATTGCCGGCACCTACCAGCTTGCCCAATTTATGCTCTCTAAGCGCCACACGTTCCGGGGGGCAGAGTGCCTGGCCATATCACTTGCCCAGTTTCATATGAGACAGGCTAACTCTCTTCATTCTTTTATCGCATTTACGATATCAAAGACAACGCCAAAGGTTTTTTTTTATGAATGCGGCGTACGTCACGCCATAGGAAATTTGATTCCATGATCACTGTTTTCGCTTACATAGGTAGCATTACCCGATATCCTCAATTAACTATCCGGATGGCCAAATTGGGTCTGAAAGCTGCAATAATGGCGACAATGGCTGCGCCTCGTTTCTGGAGGTTGCAACTGTTATGTTTCCTTCAGGAATACTCTGCCTGTCATTAAGGCGCTGTAGGGAATCAACACAATGTGACTTTAGAGGTAATTCCGAACAAGTGCTAACAAGAGCTTCTTTCTGCCGGAAATATATATTTATTTTTTTTTATTGCCTTAATACATACAAGTAGTATTGGGTAGTTTGGTTTATCAGGTTTATTCTCGTAGCAATTTTCAAGATGCGAGGCTTGCCATTATGGCACGCCTGGCATTATGGATGGCGCCGGGTACTGTAGTATTAAGCCTATTTGTTCTGGTGGCCAATTTATGTGGTGCATATACCTGGCTTTTCTGATGCTGGTCTCATATGCAGCATTCTATAAAATATCGATAAATCCCCTGCTTTGCAAAATATGCGGCATTGTTGGCGTCAGCCTCTTCAGTGCTGTGAGAAAGAAAAAGCAATTCTCTCGCATGTAATTGTAAGTAGGCGAGATCGATGGGCTCTGAATGTCAAACGAATTGTGCGACATCACAAGACCGCATGCCAGCATAAACTTTGCAGGAACTGGCAATTCTGGCTACTACTTTGTCATTGTAAAACGATATGGTGATAGATAACGGAATTAGGTAATATACTTCTGGCTATTTTAATTAGAGCATTATTTAAACAAGCAATAACTTCACTTTGGCCTGTATACATCAGGCTTGGAGAGATCAAAACCCTGATTATTTATGTTGTGGTGGCACTCTGCCATAAATAGTCAAATATACATCCCGGACAATGTCGTTAGAGATTTGAAACCTAGGCTTGCATTTTTTAAACTGAGGATTATCTGGCCGTCGTTCACATGTATGTAGACGCTACATAATTGTTTTTTCTTGCATGTAAGGAATAATAATCACTTCTCAGCATCAAACAATATGCGCCTATCTGATAACCAGTTTAATTTTTTATACACTATATTATTTAACTTCATGTGGTCTGCTGCGGAGTTGAATAAGTGTATAAAAACGCAGTTGTCTACCAAACGCTTGACTTCAATACCTACCCTAGTCATTACGTCATGAACATATATTGGAATATAGTTCGTTACCTTGGCTTTTCGATTTCGTCACCTTGGTATGGTTTCACTTAATCTACACTGTTCCTTTTTCTGCACACCACTTCTGCGCACGCCGCAATGAATTGTATGTCACGTCCCAAACCCGCGTAGCACACACACACACACACACACACACACACACACACACACACACACACACACACACACACACACACACACACACGCACACGCG